>JAEIIJ010011067.1:0-18126 GCA_018904815.1 Drosophila ogumai | reverse complement strand
TAAAATATTTGTATATTTTTAAATGGCAGTTTAATTCCATACGGTGTGATCAATAAATAAATTAGACATAACCTTCTGTTTTTCACACCTCTTATTCCATATACCTTAACTTTTATCAATTTATTTTTATTTAAAAATAATTAATTAATAAACAGATAATTCAATTCTTTGATGTTTAATGAATAAGAAAAGTGTGACTCTGCTTGGTTGGCTAATACGAAGTAATGCGATAGGGTTAAGTAAGTAACCTCTACGAATCAAGATCCCTCCCGTCACGCATATTGCGTTGCAGCTGACCATTATGCTCGCGTCTGTTATTAGCCTGGTTGTAATGCCCGCAAAGTGCATGCTTCTGACTTTGCTGCATTCGTTTCAAAGTCATTAGGCGGCCACCTCGCCCACAGATACAAACCCCAGGCAAATATGCATGCGGGACACGGGACACGGTAGCTGGGAGCTGGTAGCTGGTAGCTGGGAACTGGGTACTGGGAGCCGAGAGCGTGGTCATTATGCGGCTGAATATTTTCCACATTTCATGGCTCAAGTGCTTATTTGAACTTTGGCCAGGGGTCGCGACCGAGGGCGCCTCCAACTGGCAGTTTTAGTTTCGAGTTTCGAGTTTGTTTTCCGCCTTTCCGTTTTTTGCGCTACCTCGAGCAATTCAGGAGAAGCACTTAAAAATCGACACGGTATGCAGTTATTTGTTATTTGCCGTTTGCGAAAATTGCTTACTTGGAGCGGCCATTCGGCCACCTAGGCCACCACCTCACCCTTAGATGCATATATATCTCCGGTTTTCAATCAGCCTAATGACAGAGGCGGTTGGAATTTGCTTTTTAATTAAAAGAAAATACCATTCAACATTGTCCAAGAGCCGGCACTCGAAAAACTCGAAAGGAAAACTATCCGCCACACAGAACTTGGTCCAAAGAAAGACCTGCAGCTGATAAAAGGAGAGACAGAGTCATAATAACAATAATAAACAAGTTTGCCACTTCATTTTGAATGGTCCGGCGATGTCCTGATAGCTACTTAGTGCCAATATTAAAATCCGACCACAAAGCCAATGCCAGGGCGCTGTCCAAATAGATAAACAACAACATCAATAAAAACAACAGCAGTTGGAAAAGCTTATGCAGCAGCAACAGCAGAAAGCAAGTTAATCAGCATTTATGGAAGATTTTCCAACTTTTTCCGGCACTACACAGAAAGCTATAGCTGTTAAGAGGGATTCCTGAAGTTTGGAGTTGGTTTGTGAATTTTTTAAATAAGGTCTATTACAACTTGGGAAATAATTACAAAAACATTTAAGAAATAATTTAAATATATATTTAAAATAAAAATGATTACATTAAATATTATAGCAGTTATTATTATCTTTCTAATAATAAAATTAATTCGTTTTACCATTTTATTTCAGCTTATTAATTTTATTTATCGTTTAAAAGTACAATTTTTAATTATAAAATGTTTAGAAATTATAAAAAAAAGAACTCTTTGCCTTCATAGTAAATATAGAATATTTTTAATACATTTTTGAATTTTTAAACATTTTTGTAATCGTTGTATGTGCTTTCTGGGTACGAAGGCCACCGCAGTCAATGTTCGGTAGTATAATATTAATTTTAACATTGTACGCTGCTTAAATTGTTAAAAAAAAGTATTATAAAAAAAAGATATTTTGTACTTATATATTAAAAAATTCAAAGGTAAGAGTCTCCGAATTTCGCCTTCGCAATTATTATTTTATCAACTTTTCCCATCCGTTTTTTAGGAAGTAAATAATTTCATATTTTTATGCTGAAGCATTTATTTGCTTAGCTGGCTGGCTGGCTTGCTGGCTGGCAGTAATCTGCTAAAAGAATCTGCCAGTCGAATGTTGGTTCTCAGACCGTAGCAACCTCCTCGGCCACTCGAGGTAATGACACTTTATGTGGCCAATGCTGAAGTGGCTCTGGAATCCACCAGTCTGCAGTCTGGCGGCTTGTGTCCTGCTGCCTTAGTTTGGTGTCTGTGTAATGTGCTTTATACCCCTTGCCTGTGGTTAGTTTTTCGAACCAAAGGCGTAAGCTCTAAGAGTGCTTATGTCTGAGATGGCTCTTCAGAGATGTATGTTTTTTTTTAAAACTTTTTTCTACGGGTTTATAAGCCTGAATCGGTCGAGGGGCGATTTTGCTTTGATTATATTGAGCACTCCGACTTAAGAGTTTTCTGTAAACATTATCTTTTATTGATTGACACTGTTTTGTGAATTTATTAAATCAAAATCTTAAAGTCAACAGGAAATATCTTTAAAAATTGAAATTTAAACAAAGAATTTATATGGTTGATTAAATATATATTTAAACATTAATATACAATTTTTCTTTCCATGCTTAAACATCTCTAAGCCTTATTTTATTGGCCCGATGCTCAAGTCATTTGTAGCTATCATTTGCATCTAAGTAGCTCCTTCAAGCGGGCGAGGCGTGTCCGGCCTTTACAATTTTAAACACTTCCGCTGCACAATGCTTGAGGAAAGTAAATTAAAAAATTTAACTCCAACCATTTGTTGTCCGCACGTGAAAGTTTCCCATTCGGTTGTCTGTCTGGGCAATAAACAGAAAAAATTTACGCGCTGCTAACATGCAACTTGTGGCTTGTAACTGGCAACTTGAGTCAAGGTTTTCTTGGGCCACCCACCCGTCCAGGTCCCTCAGTTAATGCAATTTTCACCCCCCAGAGAATGCATAAAACTTGCAGCTTGTGCGGGGGAGTCCCCTCGGGCGATTCCATATTATAGTTCCACTCGAGCAACTTTGTAATTGAAATCAAAGTGTGTAAAGTGAGCTCGAAATCAAAACCTAATGCAACACACATGAACACTTCCAAAGCCAAACCCTTCCATCTGCCATCTTGCCCTCCATTGAGCCATGAGACAAAAGGCGGCGATATGCCAGCATTCGGAAAACTTGGTCATTTATTTTGATTAAAGTTGGCCAGCAATTAAACAATCTGTAACTGAAACTGTTTCGAGAATTGCTGAGAACTGTTTGCCAACTGTTTGCCATTGACTATTCATCTCGTCTTGGCTCACATTTCACGTGATTGGGTTTGTTCTCTCTGTGAAAACAATGGCCGAAAAGGGTAAAGGGTAAGGGTGGCCAGGTTGACTTTTTGTCCAAGTTTTCTATTGATTTACAAATTCTCAGTGTTCACTGATTTTGTCTATTGTTAAATATCAAAAGTTTGAATTTTAAAGAGGAAATATTTGTGGCCTTATATTTTTACTTGTGAAATAATAAAATATAAATTGACTTCCTTTTGTTAAATTTCTTTATATTTCTAACTTGGAAATAAGTGGATTTGCCGACTTTTACTATTTCGCAGCTACGAAATCAGATATCGTTTGAAACGGCATTGAAAGCCTTGAGCCTGTTACTTAATTAATCCTTGAAATTGGCTGACAGGATTCACAGTTTGCTTTGAATGTTCATTTTGTATTTGGGGCATTAATTAATTTCATATTCATTACAAAATCTATAATTTATTTGAAAATAATTTCGGCAACAACATGCAAAATTCATGGAAATCATCTTAATAGTAAATCTCAAATCAATTTGCCAAATCCCCACGCACACACGTGCAGATGCCAAGGCTCACACACACACATGCACCACGCACGTGCAATTGAGCAGCTATAATCACAGGAATTTATCTAAAGTAGGCAGCTAGCGAGAATCAGGACGTCGTCATCGGGGAAACGACGACGACGAGGACGACGACGACGACGGCATTTACATAAACTTGGTGGACATGCGAGCATTCGGGCATTGGGGCTCTGAGTATCTGCAACTGCAACTATGCACTTGAAAAAATGTCTTATTATATTTAGTTTCCAGGAAAATGTATTTATTTAAATTTAGTTCGAAGTGTGTGGCTGTAGAAATCTATTTTGATGGCTTAATAATTATATAAATTATTCATTACTTTTTGTTTTGCAACCTTTAATTTATTAATTTTTGAACATTTTTTGCCTGAAAATAAGAACTGCAATTATCATCAAAATAGCTTAGTAGAATGCTGTATAATTTGATTAAAAACAATTACAAAATAAAAATATAAAACCATTAGTTAGATAAAATATTGCCATAATATTTTTTTGCTTTCCAAAGTGAGTCATAATATATTTCCCAGTGTAACCCCCATCCAAGATTCATCCCACAGATAGGCAGGAACTGCAATTGAAGACATTTGTCATGCCCATGACGGGCCGAGGCTGATGACGGGCGGCCTAAGCAACTTGGTTAATTATAATGGGTGCGGCTTTTGGGGGAGTGCTGTGATTAAGGCCCATATATAGGGGGGACACAGGGGATGTCTGGGGAGGACGTTGCCAAATTGCAATTCCAAGAGAGAAGACGACCGGAAGGAAGTGTAAAATTCAAATATGACAAATGACATGAACTTAAGCGGCTCCTGGCCGAGACATAGGCGGAGTCAGAGTCAGAGACAGCAGTCAGGAGATGGGAGATTCTGGGCGATGGACAAGGAAGGGAGATCAAAGCTCAAACTGCATAAGATTTATTGTGTGTGCCCGGTTATGGAAATTATTAATATCGTAATATCTTGCCATAATTTCAGGAGGTGGAGGAAAATGGAATGCCGCTCAGTGCCGCACAGAGTCTTAATTAGTAATTTTGTAATTTATCAATTTGCATGCTGGTCAGGCGCAAAAGCAAATATTTTGATGACCTTACGAGCCGAGAGGGATTTGGTGGTGAATTGAAAAGAAGACTGCAGGTGGAGCAACATGGCGACATAGGACGGAGGATTTTACTGATTAATATTTGATAGTCAAGGACCTTGGTTGCATAACGTTAGGCGCCAGATTGACTTGTGTAAGCCCTTGAAGCCGTGTAAGCCCATTGTGGCAAAATAAGCATTTAATATGAGAAAACAATGGGACAATATTAAATGATTGGAAATTTAAATCTTGTAAATCGATTTGTGATATTAAAAAGTGAAATCCAAATGAATTTTGGATTCAAACCTGGACTCGAATAAGAATAATTACTCCCAAAGCTGCTTAGGAACTGGTGGTGGTCTGTTCGACCCTTAATCAACGCCTGAAGATGCTTCCAATCACAGGCCACTGCTCGAACCGACCACAAGCACCGACAATTGAGATGCCAAATGCCGACAGAGGAGCTCTCGGTGGGGTTTGAGCCTTTGAATCCATACACCCTTGCCCTTACCCCTCCAATAACAACCGGCAGAGGGCAGCGTTTCGGGTTGCTTTGAGCATGTTGCGGTTCCACACACAAACACACACTCATGACCGCTCTCCGGGAGCAGGAGCAGCGATTGTAATCCCAGGCGCGTCTGGAAGCAGGCAGCACGAAACCAGGGCAGATTACAGGGCACTGTGGAGAAAGAAAAAACTCGGAAACACGATAACAATAAAAAGTGGCTGGCTGCTGACACAAAAAACAGGAACTCGGGAACAGCTCTAAAAACAATTTGACATTTGGCCAGCAACGAACTCCCCGACAAGGGCCATAAAAAATTAGTGGGTCTGGCCCGAAGAGCGAGAGCGAGCGAGCGACGACTCACGTTATCAGCAAACGCCATCATCGGACGATGTCAACACCCAAACAAGGACACCGGACTTCAGGAGTCAACCGAAGGGCCAAGGAGTCAATTGCACGGGAGCCTATAAGCAGTGATGTGCAGTTGGCAAGTAATTTGGTTCTAGCTTTGTACTTTTTAGGGATATAAGGTTCCAACTTAGAGAATCTCTGATTTAAAACAGGCTTATCTTTCTTAAAGAAATATTTTCCATTTTTTAAAATAATATTTTTAAATATCACAAAGAAAACCAAACATCTGTTGAATTAGAAACTCCTCTACTACAAGGACAACACAATAAGCACCCAACCCATTCAACACTGTCTATCAGTTGGCAAACGAAATCAAATTCTGGCAGGACGAAAAACTTTGTGGCCATAATAAGACGTGACCTGTCTGTTTCTGGCTCGCTTCTCGCCTTGACTCTGGTTTCGGTTTCTTAAAGTCAGCGATTTGGTTAAGCAAGAAATATATAGTAGTCCCCGTAGTGTAAACTTGAAGTGCGCTTGGCTATAGTCCATGTGGGTTGCTTACCAAATTGATGTGAATTTTTTCACATGTTGCCGAAAAACTACCGCACGCAAGCCATTCATCATCATCGGTGTGGAGGAGAAGCGCAGGCAGTGGCTGAATATTCTATTTTTCTGAGGATTCTTCCCACCCCCCCGCACACGGTGCTCATATTTCTGGCTAAGAAGCAAATGGGATAAAAGATACATTCATCGGAGAAGTGGCAGTGTGTGGGTTGCTGTGTGAAAATAAGTTTACAAGTTGCAGCCTACGGCTATTTGCCTTGGATAAACTTTTTGGCTGGTGGAAAGGAAATGCATGCCAGGACATTGGTTTGAAAACTATGGGAAAACATTAAAAAATACTTGAAATTAAAATAGGATATTGGTTTAGTTGAAGAAACGGAATTTTAATACAAAAAATTCTTCTCACTTGTATAAATAAATAAATGTTTTCAGATATACCATTTTTTTTTATAACAATTTTTCCTACTCTCCATTCATAATATTTCACACATTTTTAAATGAATAAATAGAATATTTTAAAATATTCAACAAATTTATTAACAAATTTTCCTACTTAGGACTCTACATTCCCGAACCAGTGTCCTTTAGGGCTCGGCATTCCAGGCCAGCTCCGACTTATGGCCATCATAACACTCGCCTGAATGGCAGCGCACAAATTTGCAGACTTAAAATATTGTCTAAGTGAAAAAGTTTTCACATATGATTTATTTACTTGATAAGTCCGAACCTTTCGAGTTGGAACAGAGAGCAAATTATGAAGATGGTTATCGCTTCCTGGCGATTAGTTATTGGATCAGTTTCATTTGATTGATGATGGTGTGTGCCTTGTACCTGGCACCTAATTGGGGTAATGGCAGCGGGGGCAGCGGTTTGTGTTGAATAATGGATTCCATTATATAATGATCCAATTTGCAAAACCTGTTGGGACCGGAAAGGGCGGCTCTCTCGAGTGGCTTCCCAACTTTTCACAGCATTCGTAACTTGATTTAAAGTCCGGGCGGCACTTCCCAAAAGCTGACAAATTTTATTTCCGCCAAAGTCACGCACCAGGGAACTGAACCTCTCGCCGACCCATATAAACACACATAGATACATTCATACTGCAACCCACTGAAAGGACGGGTGTTAGGGGCTCGTTTCAGCAACATTTATGCGAATTGTCTTTTGCGCGCTTCATTTCGCATAAACAAATCTCGACCGTTGTGTATTTATACCGGAAACGTGCAAATAACGCCCCAGGGACTAGGCGAAGTCGAGTTCCACAGAGCCCTGCGCTCCACCAACGTGCTCCATATTGTCACCATTGTTGTGGCCACCACCACCTGCGTCGCGTCGCGTCGCTCAGATTTTTGTTCTGCAATGTTTTCCTTCCTCTCTGGTTTTATTTTCATTTTTTTTTTTGCTCGGCTTTTTCATCAACTAACTATACGTAGAGCTGAAAAAAATTTACTTGACGTTTCCGTTGCAGTAAAAACACATGGCCAAAATACAAATAAACAAGCATGAATGGCCAGGAATGAAGAGCGTTTCTAAAATCGACGCAAGGATACACTCAAAGAGGTATTGAAAATCTAAAACATATACTGAAATATATATCTTTGCAAAAGGTATTTTTTAATATATTCTATAAATATATTTTATAAAAAACTAGAGCTTAGAAATCAAAGTTCATTTAAGAAGTTACTTTCTCCATGTTTTTTCCCACAGACTTTTTCCCCAAGAAGTGTACTGAGAGTCTACTTTTGGGTCTCCGAGCCTTTGTGGGGCTCAGGTGTGGGCCTGTTTGCGATGGAGACTCTGAACGGTGGCTTAGTGCGGTCGGATGGCTGGTTTGTTGCTCGGGCTGGCTTTTGTGTGCGCCTATTGTCAAATTGAATTGTAATAGACACGTTTTTGCCGAGCCAAGTGTGGTGTGTCCTGTGGTGTGTGCTGCCTTCCCTGACACTTTATATTTACAGCTGCGCTCGTCACGCTCGGCCAGGAGCAGGTTGGTGGGGGCCGTTGTCCGCCGGAGCCGAGGGCTTAATTTTATGCAAACGAAACGTATGCGGCGTCTTTCGCGCGCATAAAAAATATTATTGCATACATTTAGGCGGCCCAGCCGTCTGCTACTACTGCCTTCGCGGGCGCCCTCGCATTTGCATTTTCTTATTTAAATGTCGACTTTTAAATGACGACAAATTGTTTTGACGTTGTGTCGCTTTTTGATTTTAAAAATGCTAAGAGACAACAAGTTGAAAAGCCTCGACACATGTGTTTAACTGTGTTCTGTGTGTGTGTGTGTCCATGTCGGCCAGAAAATGTGTAGCGAGTGGAAAATGGTTTTTGTGTTCGCTTAAAGGCTTAAAAGCCTGCAGTCCTTGCCCTGGACAAAGAAGAAAATTCGAAGGAAAATACTTAGTCGAACAAAAGTTTGATGAGGCAAGAAACATGTTTGGAATTTGCCTCAAGGAGAAAGGAAATTTTTTAAATACATTTCTAAATATATTTAAATTATAAAAAGTGCCTTGGGTTTCATTGAAGCTCATAGCAACATGCCAAAGCTGTGAAAATGAAGAGTTTGGCCAAATTGTATTAGAATTTTCTTCGATTTATTTACTTTTTGCAAAAGGAGTTTATAAAATATATGTTGCCGGTTTTAATATTTTCGTTTTATACTGGAAATGTATGCTATGATTAATATATATATTTAAAAAAATTAAATATATATAAATAAAAAATAAATAAATTTATGAATAGTTTTGGTAAAGTATAAATATTGCATATTAATTCCGTCCACTAATAATTTGTAGTCAACGTGTAAAATAGTTGATATTGTTGTAAAAGGATCAACTACTAAATCCCAATTTAAAATATGTATGTAATACGTTGGCTCTAGGCCTCTTGGACAGATACATTTTCGATTATTTCTTGCCCAATTCAAGTCCAATATTTCGATTGCGAACCAACTGTCCATTTCCCCATCCCCTAAGCTCATTTGCGAGGCAATGTTAGCCCAATTAAAATGAAGCTAAAAACCGAAAAGCTTAAAAACAGTAAACAACATTGTCACTTAATTTAATCACATTTATAAAAACCACTAATTGACTTTTGAACGTTAATGCTCGAGCCCCATTGAAAATGCCAGCGAACACAGAGCCATACACTAGGCCATAGTCATGGTTGAAACTGAAACGGGGGTTAAGGGGGGTATGAGAAAAATTGGGGACAGCAAAATGTTGCCATAATTGGTTTTTTTGATATGCATACAAATTTCTGTTCAGAGGCCATAACCCTTTTACAGTGCCCTTTGCAGAGAGAGAAATGAACTTGGGATTTTTTGATTATATTATTTTATTAAAATTAATTTTATTTATGACTTAAGACATAGTTACTTTCACTTTCAGGATACATTAATTAATAAGGAGTTATTTTCATTAATTTGAGCCTTCTTCGCTATTTTTTTCTGTGTGCGGGCTAATTAAATTATTATTTCCCGCAGAGTGGCGATTCGTGGTAGGAATGCATGAATATATACATGAGCCACCATTCATGTCCACCAATATTGTGTGTGGGAAATATTTTACTGAATATTTTGCAGCTGCCGCATGGCTATTTATTAACTCAAATTTTGTGATAAATTTCACATTTTTTATTGGCCCCATATAGGAGTTTGGCTATAATAATTAAATAAAAATGTATTTCAGTTTTATTTTTTTCTCCTGATTTGCTTTACAATCTTAATTTATTTTAAATTAAAACTATTATTTATATTATTTATTTATTTATTATTTTACAATAAAAGTCTTTACATATGAAATTTTTACCAATTTCTTGACTATATCAAAAGATTGTTATAACTTATTTATACCAACTACTCGAATTTCAAAAAGTTTTCAGTTGCTTTTTAGATATTATTTTTTATTTTGAATATCATTCTTTATTCAAGCCGTTTCCATTCATCTTTCTGTTGACGGGCCTGCAATTTATTTTAATTAATAGCATATCCGCTTGTTATGGCTTGTAAAAATATCGGGTCTCGGCTTTGGTTGCTAATTGCCACTGGAAAGGCACTATGACACAGCAACTTGACTGAATGAAGTCTAGTAGTTGACATATTTTCGTTGGAAATCAAAAAGGTATCACAGAATTACTATTAACAAACTTTTGAATACCCTTTGAAAATATTTGTAATGTGTTTTGTAATAATCTTAGATATTTTTAGGTAAGTTTAAGGTAGGCTTAGTGTTATATAGAATTCAGAAATTCAATAATCAAACTGTGTTGTATCTGATATAAATTTAAGAACGTTTTATCACTTAAAATATAGTTTTTCTAATTTATAGTAATTTTTCTTATATTTAAAGAATCCTAAGAGCATCACTACCATCGTATAACTCCAACCAGTGACACTTCACTGTGCCACCGACTATACATTTCGTTTATTTTTCACACGCTATCAGTTTTCAATGAATTTTCATTTATAAAACAAACCCCGCGCCCTCCTCCTCGCTTCGCTGCCCACTTCACCTTTCACCTCTTGGTGTTTTTCTTTTCCCCTTTTTGCCAGCTCAGTGTTCGTCACACACTCGAGGAGCTTGCGCCGGCGGCGAGTGCATCCTGACTTCAGAAGGGTGAGGCGGGATGGCTGCCAGTGTGCCAATTTACAGATGTCTGGGTGTGTGTTAACATGCAGTTGGCCAATTCAACCCTCACACCCACACCCCGCCCCCCGATTGCCAATCAATGTTTGCGCAAAAATATTTGCCCCTCGTATTTTCCACACTCTTAGCTTTTCATACCCAGTGAATGCGTTCTCTTTGTTTGTGTTTTCGATAAATCTGTCTAGGCTTGAAATGCATGCCATGACGCTCAATTGCAGTGGATTAAATTATTAAAAAATGGCCGGCCAGGCAAACAGGAAAATCGAAATACGAATATCCCTATACATACAGAGAAAAATATTTATAAAAGTTAAAAAAAAAAAATTGATTAAAGTGTTAAGGGAGTTGTATTTGTAAGAAGAGATTTATGAATGATGGTATGTATATAAAAAAAGTAACGATTAAGTTTTTTATATAAAAAAAAAAAATAAAATAAAATTATACCTTCTTCTATAGTAAAACAAAGATGTCAGATTTATTTTATAAATTTTTTAAGAAGATCCATTTATCTTAAAACATTCATAATTGATGTACAAGTTTCTTCATTTTGCATTTGAATTATTTTTTCCACTGCACGAAAAGTCCAGAAGCAGCAGGCCAGCTTCGGGTTAATAAGAGCAGGTAGATACTTTAATTTGATTAACATTTAAATTGGCTGCAAGCTGCTGCTGAGCGGCCTTACAATGAATAATTGTATCATAGCCTGCGTTGAAACGTATAATGTTCTCCTCCTTTGAGCCGACTGGCTAGCCACGGCTGTCAATTTCCATCTCGAATCTCATCCAACTTGCTAGCCTGAAGTATATGTTGCCAAAAAGAGAACGAGGAAACTAAATCGCTTAAGGCCAAGTGGCCTGGGGGCCAACCGAAGCACAAATAATAACACAATTTTTCCTGCACGCCATTTTCATATTAAATAACTTTGTATTTATTTCCTGTCTGTCCAGCTCTTGCCTCTTCCCAGGCAGCCTGCCTGCTCCGTTTTTATTGTTTCACCTAAGCGACGACAGGTGGAGAGGTTCTCAGAGTTTTAGCTGCTCTTAAAAAATAAGAGCGGAGCAAGGACAACTTTGCCCATTTAATTAAACATAAATCAGCCAAGGGCGCCAACATTTCAGCCAGGTGATTGCTTTATTAACTTGAGACGCTTCCTGCTCAAGTTAAACCAATAAAATAAGTGACTTGGAAATTTAACTTAAATGCAGGTATTAGGTAATAAAATTTAAGAGGAGTTTGTTTGGTCTAAGATGGTTTTGAGGAGATATTTTAGGAAGAAAAGGCAGGTAGAGAATAGCTAATATGGGATATATTTCGTTAAAGCCTTAGTGTTGTCATATGTACAAAATATGTATTTAATGATTAAATTTTGTATAATTTTCTGAGCTATATGAAAGCTACTTAATATTTTGTCTGTTAACCAAAGATGTATTCCCATGAAATGAACCCTTGCAAAGCAAACACCCAGCAGTGTACTCCTCGCAATCCTTTGAAAAGGATATCAATACTAGGCCCCTGTGAATGGTTTCAAATGTTTTGATTTGAAGTGTTCGTGTGTATGGGAATTGCTCAAGAGAAACTGGTTCATCGGGGGGGTCACACAATTGATGTAATATCAAGTCCGCACAAGGCCTTTGTGGGTTATGCTTAGTGCGGCTCATTAACGCTGTGTGGCAGATTGTTGCTATTAGTACGGATATACATTTGACCCAAGCTGGGCTTAGATTTCAGGCTTCGCTAATGAGAACAGAATAGTCAGTTGGGTTTAAGCTGCTAGAAATCATTGTGGTCTTTAGTAAAATCCCTAAATGCCTCGATTTCATCACCTCGATTTCATTAAATCACTTCAACGGCTTTTATAGGTTATTTAATAGTTTTAAAATGGGTAAATATATAGATTCACTTGGTTTAAACTTTGCCTCCACAGCGCTGGAAACTAGGCTGCCCGCTACTCGAGAGTCCTTTTGACCCCAATGCCAGCCTCAGTTGACCCACCGATTGGGATTGATATAGAGGCTGGAGATGGTGCCCCGCAGCGACTTTATTCCTTGGTTGCTAGGCACTGGCTTGGGCCGTTGGTCCACATGGCTCATCCACCGCTGGAAAGCGTTCTCCGCCTGCTGCTGGCGCTGCAGATTCTCCTGCTGCCTCCGACGCTCCGCGTTTTGCAGTTGCAAACGCCGCTGCTCGGCTATTCGTAGTTTTTCCAGCTCCCATTGCTGCAGGTCGGTTTTCGTGGTGGCGCCATTGGATTTACTGGGCGGAATTCGAGCCGGTTGCTCCTGCTTGGACCTGGTTCCACGGGATTGCTGTGCCTTCTGCCGGCACCACTGTTCATATCGCTCCTGGGATAGCCTCTGTCGCAACTCCGTTCGCTGCTGCTCCTCGTCTCTGCTCTTTTGCTCCGCCTGGCGACGATATTTGGCCTGCTGCTGCTTGGCCGACAGCCAGTTCTCGTAGGCGTCGTCTGCGGGCCGCTCCAGCCGCTGCGAATGGAGGCGGCGGGTGTAGGTTAGCGGCGCGGATCCCCGATCGGATCCCAGATGCAGCGATGGCATGCTGAAGTCGCGAGTCTCCTCCTGGGAGCTTGAGTGGCGCATGCTCTCGCCCCGGGACATGGCCTCCTCCCAGCTGCACATGGAGGTGGTCGAGCTCTTTTCCTGGGCGTCGGATCCGCGAGAGGAGCTTGAACTGCTGCATGAAGCATTGCTGCTGCTACTTCTAGGACTTTCCAGTTGCAGGCAAATAGTCTCAGACCCAGTGTCTAGCCCTTGCTCGTCCTCGTACTCCTCGTTGTCGGCCAACAGGGTGCGCTGGGACTCGAGCAAACAGCGGTGCAGGGTGGAGCACTCCGTCTCGTCCAACGAGTTCACTTCGCTGGACGACTCGGAGCTGCCCACATAGCGCACAGTGCTGGGACTGCCCATGGCCTGCAGCAGGCTCCCGTGGTCATAGGTCTTAATGTAGGTCCTGGAGCCCTCGATAGTCTCGCTATCGTCCTGATGCGGTTGGTTCATGGCCGCACCGCCGCAGAGTAGTTCACGACTTACCATGGTTCCCAGGTTATCGATGTGTCCCAGAAATGCCATATTTCGTAGATCTTATGGTTTCTAGAGTGTCGGTTTTCAGTGTATTATCTTTTTGGATGTGGCTTGCACTTACCTTGTTATATACCCAATAGTAACTTCAATACGTCGTCGAAGGTGGACGATATATGAAACACCCTGCAGTCCTTTGATCAACACAACTTTTTAGTCTATGGGAAGTGTTTCAGCTTGTTGTGTGTGTGATTAGCAAACAATAACTATTTCTTAATTTTGACATAAGCCTCAAATGGGGCCACGATGGAAATTCCTTTCCTTTTTTAAGATTAATTGAATTTTATAGAAAAAATAATGCCATAAGTTTTTTAAAAGATATATGTATATGTAGGAATAATGCCAGAAAGGGCATGCATTTAAAGAGGTTATCATATGAAAAAGAAAAATAAAATAATAAAAATAAATAGGATGAATTTTACATTTTTTACTAGTAAATGTATCTTAGTATTTATATATATATTTCCTGGAAATATACCTTAAAAATTATACACCAAATATATTTATCGCTCAAACCTCTAAAGCCACCAATTACTTTCCATATTATTTGTCCTTCTAATTTCACCAAAGAACCTTGCAAAGCAATGTAATAAAGAGCTTGGCCGGAATAAATTCGGTAAGCGTACATTTTGCGCTGAATACCATTTTAGATTTCATTTTCTATTAATATACAATTTAGCTTACTTTTTTTTTTTTCTTAGCCATTATACGTCCGGACCGCACCCACTGCCGCCCGCCCGCCGATAGGGCTCCGCACAATTTGATTGCCGTTGCCGTTGCCCCTGCAGTTGCAGTTGAAGTTGCGAGGCCGGTTGTTGCTTTTACATTCTAATCGAAATTTTTATTGTTCACAGTCACGAAATGTGTGCGACGCTGCAACGATGACGACAACGCGGCGTCGTCGTCTGCGGTGGTGCAGCGGTTCATCACGGCGGCGGTGGAGGCCCGGTTTGGGGGTTTCAGGTAATGTCAGTTATTTGACAGGCCCGACAGTCGAGTGCGATGGCGGTGCAGACATGCAAGCGGCCATTCTGCCATTCAGTCGTTCCGCCATACAGCCAAAAGTCTCGCCACATGGGCTGCAGAGAACAGAGGCGGAAATCAAGGGGTTTAGGATTAAAATAAATAAAAAATTGTATAATGTTATCATGTTAAATTAAAGATAATCATTTAATAATTTAATAAAATATTTTCAAATACTTTATATAATTTATTGCTTTTAAAGTTATGCCCTAGAAAATAATTTCACCTTTGCCACTGTCACAGCTCAGTGTCCTCCAGTCGCAATGTCTAAAAGCTAAGCCAAAAATGTGCCACTTATCCAAGCGGGGCATAAAAATTGCCACGCCGTGCCGCCACTTTTGGCCCGTAACCACATGCATAAACAAAAGGCGGAAAAGTGGTAGCAGTGGCAACAGCAAAAGTAAAAGCAAAAGCAAAAGCAGCCAGACGTCGTTGGCAATGCAACCGACATTATTTTATAATTTACAAACAAGTCGCACGACGTCTGCAACACGATTTACCTTTATCGACAACAGAAGCAGATGGACGTCCCCGTACCCGCCGAGCTGAAAGCCCTCGAAACATGAAATTCCATTAGTTGTAGATGTATTACACAAATTTTCATTGATAGAAATCAAAATTATTGCCCTACGGTAAAAGTCCTTTGAACGCATAATTTTGTTAGAATGAATTATGGATTGAAATGGGATAAAGTTGGTAATGGTTAGTTTTTAAATGAAAAGCTGCACTTAAGGGACTGGCCAAAAAATAAAAAAGGGATAATATTCATTGAATTAAATTTCTGAAATATATATCAAGCCAGAAATTAATTGAAATAAATTCAAGATAATAAAACGAAATTAGTTTTAATTCAACAATAAATGCAATGGACCCTTAGCAAAGGTTAAATGCTAAATAAATGGCCCACAGAACAATCATATTATTTATATGTATTTTATTACCGAATTCATGTGAATTTTAATTCCTCAACTAAACATGTAAGAGTACCTTTCGTATTTTAGCAGCCACAGGCTAACCAATTAGGATAATGCATGGACAATATCCGGTTTACATTTTAACAACGAACTAGTCTGCTTGATTTTTTCTGCAATTATATAAATCAAAATACCTTAAGCTAAGAAGTTAAAATCCTACAACCATCTTGGCCACAGATTGGGCCAATGCCATCGCAGTGGCAAACTTTTGCGGCGCTCAGCTTTCACTTTCAGGCGAGTCGTGCAATTAATAGATGGGAGCAGGAGCTCCCCTCGGAAAGCCAAGACAGGAAGTCAGTCAGTGTGGTGGGCCCGAAAGACGTCTAGAATATGACTTATTTAAGTCGGAGCCGCGTGTTAATAACTTTGCAAACCTTGCCAGGCATGCAAACTTCGTCTCATGTGAGTGTCCTTCACAGAATTGTGCTTCCATGGAGGCAGGGAGCGAGTCTTTGCTGCGTGTGGCAGGCAGATTAAAGTGACAGACAGGGCTACGCAGGCAAAATAACAAAAGGTGGTTAAGTCCTTGTAAGTGTTTAAGTCGACATGGGGTCGGCCGGGGCAAGGACGAGGCCCGATTCATGTTTATTGCGCTGTGAAATGAACATTTTGCAGGTGATTTAACAGTTATTAGATTTTTCAACCCAAAGTAGCTAGGCAGGCTTATGGCCTGCTCTCTCCTCAAGATTTCCTCTGGGAATTCCACACTTCCTTCCTCTTCCTTTTCCTTATTTTTTATAATCCTGGAAAGAAAGTTTTTATTTGATTGCGACAAATATTCGCATCGCAGAGCTAAACAAAAACGTCAAAAGACATTTGTGCAAAACAATTGCCTGGCCAAAAGTTTTCGTTCTTGGAACTTTTAAACTATGCTTGATTAAATAAAGATTTTTCCCTTCTACGGGAAAGTTGGGCTGCCCGGGCAGATATTCATGTTGCATAAGTAAATATGCAAAAGTGTTATCTAAGAAGTGTTTATACCTCCTCGGCCATTGTTGCTGACTTAACATCTCAAAAGGCACTTTGCGTCGAGAACTATGAACTACTTGTTTAACTTCTGGATTTATTTTGTAATGTAATCAGAGTCAGTCTTGAATGAAAAATATAGTACAATTTTTACTAGCGCATTAAAGTTCATTTGTACTTTGCAAAAGAAAGAACTGTTCAAATAAAATATACATTAAAAACAAATTGAGTTAAATAAATTGTTCCATTGGATTATAATGTTTTAAAAATTCTTAATCTATTTAAATATATTTATTTATTTTAAATAAAAACCTAACCCTGTTCCACCAATATATTTTAGTATAAGATTTTATATGTCAATATTATTTGACATAAGTTTAACATTAAAAAATTATTATAAATTCAAACATTTTGTTCTGCATATGTATATGTTTAATTAAATATTTTTTGTAAAATTTCAAACACATTTATTTAATATATTGGTTTTATTTTTTAAATTCAAATATAACTTAGTTTTAAATTAGTTTAATATTGCTCCTAAAATATTGATATATACATCGACCATCCCGAGCTTAGTGTTTAGCAAATTATTAAAATAATTATTAATAATTTTGTATTCTTCATAAATATTTGTAAATAAATAGTTATATAGACTTTGGAGTATAAATCTTAATTTCCCAAGAAAAGAATAATTAATTCAGTGCTCGGTAATCCGATAAGCTCATCAAATGCCGTCATCAGACTTACCATCGTTCGCATGAACGCAATTCTCTCACCATGAAGGCCTAATTATAAAAGTTAGAGTACTTGATTGAATTAAAACAAACTGGACAACCATAAATTTGCATTTTGTTGGCCGGATCTAAATAAGTTAACCTCGTTCTCGAGGATAGAGTTGGGCCAGAAGTAAGCTCAACCGGAGCGCTCGGTGGAGCAACTTTGGCATATTTCTTAATTAGCTTTATGAGTTTCCTGCGAGAAGCACCTGTCGAAATTCCCATGCGTGCGGTCAGCCGGGCGTCGGTCCAGGCCTAGCGCAAAACGCAAACTTTTTCTTCACCCCCGAGGAAATATTATGGGAAAAATTATATTAAAAGTTTTGCCGAGCGAGATGCTTTTGACTGAACTTTGCGCAGCATGTGAGCGAGGACGTGTACTTGGAATTTGGAGGTGGCCGATGGCAGGTTTCTGGGCCACCGGCTATCAATAGCAATGGCAACTGTAGTATGCACACATATTGAATACGCACTGTACCCAGAGTACTTAAAGAGTGCGCACT
>JAEIIJ010011066.1:0-16249 GCA_018904815.1 Drosophila ogumai | reverse complement strand
CTTTGGAGTACAGGAGGATCTTTGGAGTACAGGAGGATCTTTGGAGTACAGGAGGATCTTCGGAGTACAGGAGGATCTTCGGAGTACAGAAGGATCTTCGGAGTACAGGAGGATCTTTGGAGTTCAGGAGGATCTTCGGAGTACAGGAGGATCTTTGGAGTACAGGAGGATCTTGTCGGATTTTCACTGCTGGGTTTGTCGGATCAATTCCGTAATTTCAATTCACGAGGATAATCCAGGGCAGGAACATGGTAAAGAACTTCCGTATGCGAGGTATTAAAAAAGGATGGAATAATATCGGATTTCAGAGACAATGACGTTTTCCGCTAAAAGGCGATGGATAAATTTATTATTTTAATTAAAATTTAAAGTTAAAACAACAACTTTAGAATATTTTTTCTAGATTTTGCAGAACTGCAATTGGAATTTTTTAACCAAATGATTTAAGGGGGGCTCAGGGTAGTTAATTCGGTGCAAAATGTGGCGAAACAGCTCAAGTTAGTTTACTTCCCTGGTAAGAATTCCTTCTCGTTAAAGGGTTTACTGGACTTTAATGTCACAGATCAGTCAGAGCTCGAAAATAACCGTTATATTTCAGTATTTGTATTAGTTTTATTATCGTATTAGTATTTGAAATGTTGAAAACATCGATATTGGCTGGTGACTATCGATGCTTTCTGGGCCAGAACGGTCACACCATCTCGGATCCAAAACAAAAATATTTGGCGTTGAGTTAACTATTTGGCGAATTTCCTACGGAACACCTGAAGTTCAACCGGATCCGAAATGTCTGCCCTGCGACGCGATGTCTCGCCCATGTTCCAGCGCCTGCGGGCATTCCTCTTGGGCGTGAGTACTCTTTCCAAGCCGCACAACAGCCGCTGCGGCCACCTCTTCGTTATGTAAGATGGAAACGAAAACTGTGTGAATAATCTTGGGATTTGCTTGCAGCGTGAGCACAACCTGGCCCTGCGCTTCGAGGATGGCCTGGCCGATCGTACCCAGCCGCAGCCGGTGCTTCCAGATGGACCCTCGCACCTGTTATCGGCCAACTACTACTGCGGGCGCGATGGCCGTCGCGAGGTGAATCCACCCATCGATCTGGTGGCGCAGCAGAAGCAACTGGAGGCGGAGGCCGGCGGAGCGGCCAAGGCGTCGCCCGCCGCCCAGCTGCCCACTCCGGGCAAGGTGTACGCCTGGGATTGATTCGCCGCCGCCTTCCGGGCTTGAGTCCTCTTGTATACTTTTCTTTTTTTTTGTTGACTTGTAATCTGAGCCGGTTAAAGCTAATATAGAATCCATTCAAATAGAAATCGGAGAAGGAGAGTGTGTGCTTATGGTCTCTAGGCAGCCATGGAATGTAAAGATCTGTGATCTGCCGGGTCTACAAGAGGTTCTAAAGAACAACTTAAATCTCTTCTTGATCATTGAAAATGGTGCCTCTAATCTCACCGCAAAACTCATAATCACTGGATGGATATACACTATATTTGTACAAATATTATTTAATTGTAATATTTACAAAGGACTCCGCTTAAAACTAAGTTAAAAACAAAACAAAACAAAAACAAAAAGTTAAAAAAATCCCAGTAACCCAGAAGAAGTCGGATCAATAGACGCGCGGCTTGATTCCAACATTAATACCCGTGGTGGAGCGCAGAATAAGATTCAGCACCGGCTTGACCTCAGCGCCCAGGGGCAGCAGCTCAAAGTGGCGTAGCATCTTGCTGACGGTGCTCTTCATCTCCAGCATGGCGAACTTCTGGCCAATGCAGTTCCTCGGTCCCGCCGAGAACGGTGTGTAGGCAAACGGATTGATTTCTCCCTTGCGCTCCAGGCTAAAGCGTTCCGGTATGAACTTTTCGGGCTCTGGGAAAAAGTCCGGATCGCGGTGGGCGTGGTAAATGAGGATGATAACATCGGAGTTGGCGGGTATGAGCTTGCCGTCTGCCAAGGGAACAAAGATGCACGCTGGTTAGTCAAGTGGCTGGAGTCAAGTCTGGATTCGATCTTACCCAGCATAATGTCCTCGGTGATGTGGCGTCCGATCATGGGCACTGCAGGAAACAGACGCAGCGACTCCTTAATCACACACTCCAGGTACTTCAGCTCGCCCAGGATCTTCATGTCAACGGGCGTTGACTTGTCATCGCCAATGACATCCCGTATCTCCTGAAAGACGCGCGCCTGGATTTCCGGATGCCGCGACAGCAGATAGCAGGTGAAGGCAATACTGCTGGTGGTGGTGTCGTGACCCTCGAACATAAAGGTGTCCACCTCCTCGGCGATGTCTTCGTTGGTCAGCGGCGCCCCATCGATGGTGGATTGTAGCAAAACATCCAGCAGGGCCATGCGACGCTTCTGACCGACATCGTCCATCAGGGAGGCGGCGGTGGCATCGTAGCTGCCATCGGCCAAGGCCTTCTGGAGCACATCCCGTCGTTCCGTAATCACAGAGTTGGTGAAATCATGCATGGCCTTGACATTCCTGTTCAATTCGGCAAACAGTTTCGGGTAGAATAGCCTCATGGTGGGATCCAAGCGCTGGAGGGGATTCATCAAGCGATCGGCAAACATTTCAGAGGCCCTAAAAACACACACACACACACATTTTATGGGCGGGAAGAGGGAACAAGGAGTCCGGAACTCACGTCTTGACCGACTTGACATAGGGAAAGTCCGGCTGCAGCTGGGCATTGATCTTCACTCCCATGGCCGTTTCGGCAATGATATCCATGGCGCACAGACAGGCCACCGGGAACATGTTTATCACCGTCTTGCCATCAGCCCGATCGTACAGCTTCTCGGCCATCGTGGCGCTCTGCTGATCGAACACCTCCACAAAATCCTCCAGGATCTTAAAGTGGAAAGCGGGGGTGATTACCTTTCGGCGGCGGAACCACTTCTTGCCCGTGCTAAGCAGCAAGCCATCGCCCAGCCAGTTGACCAGAAGTCCATACAGATTGTTCTTCTGAATGGTCTGCTGGCTGCTCATGATGGCCTCGATCATTTTGGGATCGGCGGTCATGAAGCCACGCTCGCCCAGTATCTGGATGTGGATGTTCTTGCCGAACTCCTTGATGAGACGCGATTGCAGATCGAAGACAGCTGGGGGGAGGGAGTTAAGATAGTGATATAGCTGATAGGGCGAAAACAATAACTCAATTGGATCTTTAAAAATCAATCCAAAAATATAAGGAAATATTTAAAATAAATATCAAGTGTATAACTCATGCCAATCTAATCTCTGCTGGGGAACAGGGAGCACTTTACACACGCTTTACAAGCTTTGGTGTAATCTTCCGAATCGTGTGGCCATGACCCACTTACTCTTTGGCGATTCGTTGAGCAGCATGGGAGCATTGCCCACCAGGGGATATCGTCTAGGCCCAGTTATTCCCGCCTCGGCATACATCCTGTTGTGGCGCCTATTCCGCAGGTAGTCATACGCATAGAGGACCGTGAGGACCAAAGCGATTAGCTCCAAATACATTTTGTTTTTTTTTTTTTAATTTTTTTTTGGGATCAAAAACCGAAAATCGAATCGAACTCCGCTGGCACCGTTTGCCACCGACGACTGGCTGGTTCTGCTCGCCGGCGGGGCTGTTTTTGTAGGCGGCGCAGAATGCGATAACGGCGGCCACAATCACACAATCATTGGACTGGAGCGGAGGCCAAAACCAACGGACGGGGTCAAAGACAGGCGGCAGGCAGGCTTTTCGGTTCATCTGCCTAAAACAGAAGTGTCTGCCTTCCGGGGGTCTGCCCAGTAGAGGCTGAGGGGTAGGTCACAGACTCCTCTTTCCTAGAAGACTAGCCCTGATCTGTGATCTCTGTGGATACCAAATGTCACCCCCAGGAGCCTGTTGAATGTGCGGCTTCATCATGACTGAAGACTATGAGTTCAAGTTCCGCCCCCTGCCATGGATAAGACCTGGAAATCTATTTAAATGTTGGCTTATCTGGCACCTAGAGTTCCGATAAGATCGCCCGAGTATTTTTGAGCAACGTGTGTAAGCTGGAATAAAGCAAAGACAGATCAGATCGGGTTAGCTGATTACAGCTAGGGATGCTGTGGATGCCATCCTCATCAAAGAAGAACAAAAACAAGAGCAGTATCTATTATATTCTATAAGATGCATCTTTGAGCTTTTTTTCAGCTAAGAAGTATGCAAGGAGTGATCAGAGCTTTGCGAGATTCATCTCCAAGAATAGATCCATGGCCAGTAAGAGCACCTAGCTTTAAAGAATGTTCTCTTTAGAATCGAAATCCCAGATCTGCGAGATGCTGCTCTCAGCTCTCATTTATCAGCTATTAAAACAGGTCAAACTAGATTCTGATCTTGGTCATTTTCATTACAAATTAAATGCTTAACTCTCTAGTGGCTCGTAAACAGATTTGATTTTGTTTTAATTACTTCCGTTTGCTGATCAGAACATAGTCCCAGTTCGAGTGCTACGTTCATGTACAAACCGCACCCAAAATAGCCGCCGCTTGCCACTCGACTTTTGTTTATGGCAAAGATAACTTTATCAAAGTAACATAAATATATAAAACAAATATTTAAGGTTCAAGTTTTATATTTACCCAAAAAGAGGTGTAGAATCTTGTGGATTATCCTGAGAGTTTACAGTATCAGTATCCGTATCGAACTCCCTTTCATTTTTAACAACTCATCATGACTGGAGAAGGTGATAAGAGGCATTCCTCCACAGCTGCCGGGTAACCGTGATTAGGCAAAGCACTCGACTTCGGTGCATTCTGCAGAGCTAGATAAGGGCCTAAACCAAGAGATCGGGTCGAAACACGAGCATAATATCGTAAATCTAAAACTATCAATTACAGGTTTGCGTTAGAGAACAGGGTTTCCCCAGTAACTGATAAAAGAAAAGCAGCTTTCAGGGTGACTGGAATCTGCAAACTAATCATGACTATTAAATGGGTTGGTTTGAATATAACAATTATAGAAGTTATTTTATGATGTGTGCCACACCCCCCTACACCCCTCAGGAACTGGAAAAACCAATCTAAAATCCCCATAAAGTTTCTTCCTTAGTGTAAACTTAGTTTGCGTGGATACAGTTACACCCGAACCCTCCCAAGACATTTATGATTCCTACTCCACATCCTAGACATTATTCCCTGAAGTCTTTCTGGTGATTCAGTAACCCGGAACTCGGTTGTTCATTCTTCCTCCGTCGTCAACGGATTACTAAAACTCAAGTGTGTTTCGTTCTCTCTTGCGAATCTCCGCTGGGGGCGAGTGTTTGCTCCAAGCTCTGTGGGGGAATTAAGAGCGCCGAACGCCGAGATAAGAAACCGAGGCAACCAAGTCATCTAGCCCGTTCAGTTGTGAATCGCTCGCCGACGACTGCACAATGCTGGGCGTGAGCCTTCTCCTGGTCCTGGTGGCATTCGCCACTCTGCTGGTGTGGGATTACTTTTGGCGCAAGAGGCGCAACGATATGCTGCAGTATATGCCGGGTCCGCCGCCGCTCCCGCTGCTGGGCAATGTCCTCATGTATCGCGGCCTGGATGCCGAGCGTAAGTTTCCCGCTCCAGTTCTCTCAGAGAGGGGCTGCTGCTCACCACCTGGTTATTATCTGTAGAAATCATGGACTTTGTGACCAAGAATCAACGCAAATACGGACGGATTTACAAGGTGTGGGTTATCCACCAGCTGGCCGTGTTCTCCACCGATCCGCGGGACATTGAGGTGGTGCTGAGCAGCCAGCAGCACATCACCAAGAACAATCTGTACAAGCTGCTCCACGAGTGGCTGGGCGAGGGCCTGCTGATGAGCACGGGCAGGAAGTGGCATGGCCGCCGGAAGATCATAACGCCCACGTTCCACTTTAAGATTCTGGAGCAGTTTGTGGAGATCTTTGACCAGCAGAGTGCCGTGATGGTCAAGCAACTGCAATCGCGGGCCGATGGCAAGACTGCCATCAACATTTTTCCGGTGGTGTGCCTCACGGCTCTGGACATCATTGCAGGTGAGCTCCTGGAGTTACTCTTCCCTTATAGAGACTCATTCTTGGTTTTTCTGCGCCTAGAGACCGCCATGGGAACGAAGATCCATGCCCAGATGGATCCCAATCTGCCCTATGTGAAGGCTGTCAATGAGTGAGTGGTCTGCCGGTGGTGGGTTCTCTGCTCCTTTATAGCTCTTCATGGCTCCTCCTTTGCTATCATGACAGCGTCACCAACATAATGATCACTCGGTTTATACACGCCTGGCAGCGGGTCAACTGGATATTCCGCTTGACCCAGCCATCGGTGGCTAAGCGCCAGGATGCGGCCATCAAGGTGATGCACGACTTCACCGAGAACATCATCCGGCAAAGGCGTCAGGCTTTGGTGGACTCGCCGGTACAGGGACAGGCGGAGGATCAGGTAGACGATCTGGGCCAGAAGCGTCGCATGGCTCTGCTGGATGTCCTGCTCCAGTCTACCATCGATGGGGCGCCCTTGAGCGATGAGGATATCCGCGAGGAAGTGGACACCTTTATGTTCGAGGGTCACGACACCACCACATCGGCCATATCCTTTTGCCTGTACGAGATATCCAGGCATCCGGAGGTGCAGCAGCGGCTGCAGCAGGAGTTACGTGAGGTACTGGGCGAGGATCGGGAGCGTCCGGTCACGCTGCGTGATCTGGGTGAGCTGAAGTACATGGAGAATGTGATCAAAGAGTCGCTGCGGTTGCATCCGCCGGTGCCCATGATCGGCCGCTGGTTTGCCGAGGATGTGGAGATACGTGAGTGTATACCCCTTTCCAAGGGAATATCTCTCTTTTAATTGATTTTGTTTTTGATTTGGGTTTGCAGGCGGCAAGCGGATTCCAGCCGGCACCAACTTCACCTTGGGCATCTATGTCCTCCTGCGTGATCCCGAGTATTTCGAGTCGCCGGATGAGTTCCGTCCTGAGAGATTCGAGGCTGACATGCCGCAAGGTCATCCGTATGCCTACATACCCTTCTCTGCCGGCCCCAGGAACTGCATTGGCCAGAAGTTTGCCCTGCTGGAGATGAAGAGCACTATTGGCAAGCTGCTTAGGCATTTCGAGCTGCTGCCCCTGGGCCCGAAGCCCAGGCACTCGATGAACATTGTCCTGCGCTCCGCAAATGGTGTCCACTTGGGCCTCAAGCCACGCACAGCCTGACAAGCTGCCTCCGCCTGCGCCCAAAAGCTGTTTTATTATGCATTATCTGTTTTTTTATATAAGAATAGAAATTTAAATGTTGTTTTTTTAAGATTTGACTTTGGGATGCGGGATTACCATTAAGGTAATTGAAGGGGTCCTCTGGTTCTTTGTTTCTTTTCTGCGTGTTTTCCATTAGGATTTTCTAATAGCGCTCTTTTTTAAGACCCTTGGAGTTGAGCTGAGTCAGCAGAGCGAATGGTTTTCTAGGAGCAAAGCTCACTTTAGGATGTTTGTATCATAATTAGTATTTTAGTAATTAATTAAATAACTAATAATACATTATGTACATGCAATTTGTTATTATTTACATAGGTCTTTATCTGTGTACGACAAGAACCCATCACTGCCTGCGATTGTCGACACAGAACAGCTGGTCCGAGCAGCTGTTTGGCTGACCGCCTCCCGCTCTGCTTGGTGCGCTCCATTCGCTGCTTCTCGCTCTGGCCAAAGGCGCCGCTTTCAAAACGCTTTGCTTATATAAATAAGCATCTAAAAATATACGGATTATCGCTGACTTGGCTGGTGGTGTTAGTGGTGCTCCAGATAAACAATCTTAACCCCCAAGTGGGTGCCTCGGGTACATCCGCTGGCAGTGGCAGCTCAACATGTTGGTGGCTCTGTTGGTTACGCTCGTACTAGCTCGCTGCGTGGCCTGGCTGGTCCGACTGACGCTATGGGAGCTGCGCCATCCCCTGCGCGGCCTGGTGCCCAGTGTTTCCAGTGTCCCACTGGTTGGATCCGCCTGGCAGATGCGTAGTTTCCAGCCGGACAGTGAGTGCTCCTCCTCATATTCATCATATTCATAGATAATTATCTTGAGAGTGTCCTCCTCCTAGATCTACACGAGAAATTCGCCGAGTATGTGCAGCGCTTTGGCCGCAGCTTCATGGGCTGCGTCCTGGGCCATGTGGTGGTGATCACCGCGGATCCGCGCCATGTGGACGCCCTGCTGCACAGCCAGCAGCAGCTGCGAAAGGCCACGTTGTACTATGCCCTGCGCGGCTGGCTGGGCAATGGGCTTCTCCTGAGCCATGGCGACCAGTGGCGGGCCATGCGCAAGATCATTACGCCAACGTTTCACTTCAGCATTCTGGAGCAGTTCGTCGAGGTCTTTGACAAGCAGAGCAGCCGGCTGGTGGAGCGTCTAAAGCCGCTGGCTTCGAATGGAGGCGAAGTGAACATTTATCCCTATGTGGGACTGGCGGCTCTGGACATTATCACCGAGACGGCCATGGGCGTTAGTGTGGACGCCCAAAGGGATGAGGACTCCGAAGTGGTTCAGGCTGTCAAAGAGTGGGTTGTGTGATCTTCGGTACTTTTACTTCGGTAGCACTTATCAATCTTTCCTTTTCATAGACTCACCAATGTCCTGGCCACGCGGTTCGTGAGGCCTCACCTCCTCTTTCCCCAGATCTTTCGCCTATGCTGGCCCGCCGGCTTGCGGAAGCAGAAGGAAGGTGTCCGCAGCCTGCATCAGTTCACCAACGGAATCATCGAGCAGCGTCGCCAGCAGCTGGCCAGGGAGGATCAGCCCCACCTTCAGAATGTCCCTCAGAAGCGTCATGCCCTGCTGGACACCCTGTTGCGCGCCACCTTGGATGGGCAGCCGCTGACGGACAAGCAAATACGTGACGAAGTCAACACCTTCATCTTCGAGGGCCATGATACCAGCACCTCGGCGGTGTCCTTCTGCTTGTACTTGCTCTCCCGGCACGAGGAAGTCCAGCAAAAGCTGTTCGAGGAGCTGCGCGAGCACTATGGCCCTGGTTTAGCCCGCGGCGAGGTGGTGTATACGGATTTCGCAGCTCTGCCCTATCTGAACTGTGTGGTCAAGGAATCGCTGCGTCTGTTTCCCCCGATTCCAGCGGTGGCACGCTGTCTGGAAACGGATTTGGAAATAGGTAAGTGGGATTTGGAAACAAAGGCACATTGCTTACGCATTTCGCTTTTCAATGCAGAGGGCGGCCACATCCCGGCGGGCACCAATGTGGTGGTGCTCCTCTGGCAGCTCCTGCGTGACGAGTCGCTCTTCGCCGATCCCCTGCTCTTCCTGCCGGAGCGGCATCTGGGCGAAGAGGTGACCAGGCAGGGAGCCTACAGCTTTATACCCTTCTCCGCGGGCCCTAGGAACTGCATTGGCCAAAAGTTTGCCTTGCTGGAGATGAAGACCATGGTAATTAAGATGGTGCGGCATTACCAGCTCCTCCCCTTGGGTGCGCCGGTGGAGCCGTCCATTAAGATTGTGTTGCGATCGCGGAACGGGGTGAATTTGGGTTTGCGACCGCGGCGATATTGATATAATGTGATTTTATTATTTAAAGTTGGGATTTGTTGCAAAACAGTGCAAATATTTAAATGCGATAATCGATAGTCGATAGATATAAGATCTGAGCTGACTTGGCTACTTTGCCGCCAAATTGGGCTTTAATTGTTACCAAAGCATTGTTATTATTTAAATTAATAATACATACTGGGACTAAGTTAATAAAAAATTGATTTGACTACGATTTCAAGAGATAAAGTCTGTGCTAATCCAATTCAGAAGCAGCGCAATAAGGCCTGTATATATATAAATCCAACTGATGGCTATTTATAAAGCTGCAAAAAACCTAATCTACAAACCAATCGAATCAAGTAACTAAACAACAAGAAGGAATTCCATTCAGATTACTTTCGTGCGTCACATTCCTATCAGAATCGAGAATCTATACACTTTATAACAACCATATAGGCAAAATGTTAGCTATTCTTAGTTTAAAGCTGCTTTTTCTTCGATTGCCGATAAGTTTTGTCTATCGGCAGCTGTCGTCGATGGAACTGTTGTGTGCAGCTTTTCTTCGTTTTCTTTGAGATCAGAGAAAACGAACGTTTCCCCCTTGGAAAATGTGTTTTCTGCGTTTCTTAGCCCAAGCCCGCAGCACGCTGGCCAGGGTAAGTACCACCCGCAACACCTGAATCCTCCGAGCAGGAGAGCCGCTTTAGCCGAGCAGCACTAATACGGTTTCTCCATTCCCTGCAGCACCTGGCGGAGGCGGCGCCCGTTGCTTGGGCCGCTGCTCCTCCAGATTCCGGCCGGACCCTACACTTGGTGATGGGCAACGAATCCTGCGACCTGGACTCGGCCGTATCGGCAGTCACTCTGGCCTTTGTCTACGCTCAAAGGCACTTGGAACACGACTATGTGCCCATCCTGAATATTCCGCGTCGGGATTACCCCCTGAAGACAGAGGTTGGCCATATGTTCGGCCAGTGTGGTATTGTCGAGTCCGAGCTGCTCTTTCGCGATGACCTACCCAGCAAAATGGCCCCGGATGTGAGCGTAATCCTGGTGGATCACCATGTCAGCCCGCTGGCCCCGAATGTGGCGGAGATTCTGGATCACAGGCCTTTGGATGAGAGTAGTCCGTCCCTCCAGCTGCTGCCCGCCAGCTGTGAGCGCAGCATTGATGCATCCGTCGGTTCCTGCGCCACCTTGGTGGCCGAGCGTTATCTGGCCGAGGAGCAGCCTCGCTCCGTGGCTGTGGCTCGGCTACTGCACGCCACCATAGTTCTGGACACCATCAACTTTGCCCTGACGGCCAAGCGCTTCGGGCCCAAGGATCAGGCCATGGTGGAGCAGCTGGAGAAGGAGTTGAATCGCCAGGCGGCTCAAAGAACAGTCCTTTTCGATGAGCTGGTGGCCGCCAGGGCGGATATTAGCAGCCTTACGCTCACCGAGGTGCTGCGAAAGGATATGAAGACCCTGCACACCGATCGCCAGGTGGTTCCCATGGCCGGCATGCCCATCCTTGTCCGGGATTTTGTGGCCAAAAGTGGAGCCGAAAAGGCAGTGCGAGAGTTTGCCGCTGGCAGTAATCTCCTTGTGATTCTGGGCATGTGGGTAGCGCCCACCGATGGTCAAGTGCAGCGCGACGTTGGCCTGATCTCCCTCAACGGCCAGAGTCAGTTGGTGGAGCGCGTCCGGCTGGCCCTGGTCGAGTCCACTGATCCCAAGCTGGAGCTGCAGCCCCATGAGCCGGACACGCCTCGCTTTATGGGCGGCTGCTTTCTACGCCAGCACAATGTCCAGGCCACCAGGAAGCACATCCTGCCCATTGTGAAGCGAGCGCTGCTGGAATGGGAGTCGGAGCATGGCTGCGACTCCGATGATGTATACTTTTTCAAGGAGAAGCCGCAGCTGGGACTCTCCTAGGCCGAAGACAAGACTTAGCTAGAATTGTAGTCGAAAAACCGTTTTAATGTTATCCAAGTTTACGCCAGAAATGAGTGGAAGAAACCTAGCATTTAAGTTGTTCGAATCCGGACAGGAAATTAGAATCCAGACCAGTGGTCGCTGCGTCCTTACTCCGCTCTCTGGCATTGATCTCTCTCGACCAGGGGCCAAACGGTGGCATTGGATATCAGTATTCAATTTGGGTTTGGTATACTCCAAGGACTACCCAGGAAAAGTGCCGACACTCGTTTAGTTTCCTAGTTGTTTATGTGGATTAAGTGAATATGTACAGGGCATACCACGCAGGGGTAAAAGTAAAAAAAAAAAGCAAAGAGAAGTGTTGTATAAATAAACAAACTATAACTGAGGTTCGGCTTCCCCGGCTTCTCCATCCTCATCTTCGCCCATTCCGTCGTCCGCGCACTCCAGCGTCATGTCCTCCAGCATTTCCTCCAGCGTGATCTGAGGCACCTCACCGCCGGCAGCCTGGCCATCGATGGGTATCGTCTTGTTGCTATCCCGGTAGATGTTGATCTGCCCGCGGAGATCCTCGTTCTCCTCGAGATCGTCGAGGAACTCGTGGTAATCGTGCTTGCTGCGCTCGTCAGTGGCCTCGGCCGCCAAGTGCTTGATCTTCCACACACGCTGGCTGAGCCGGGTCTGGCGATCGTAGTGTTTACGCACAAGGATCACGTCGGGTATTAGCTCCGGCGACAGCTTGTCGAACTCCGGATCGTTGATGTTCGCCTCGCCAGTGTTGTAGCCCATCACAGAGTCGCCCACCTTGAGCAAGTGGCCCAGGTGGGAGCGTGTGTGAATGGGATTATCGTTGATTCCCAGCTCAGAGGCGCGAACTACCCAAATGTCGCAGAGGGCGTGCTTGAAGGATACCTGTCCCTGGCCGGGGTACGACTTGCGGTCCTTCTCCATGATCACATCAATGTCCATGACCACGTACTCCACCAGCTGCTTGGGGTTGCAGATGGCCTCAAAGGGAGCTCTGCCGGCAAGAAAGAAAAGTTATTAAAAGGGATTAAAAAACTAAGCAAATTCTCACCTGAAGTACACCTGGGAGGTGAGCTCGGCAATTTGTGCCGTCAGGGGATCGATCAGGTGGATACTGCTGGACACACGATTCACCAGGCACAGGGGCGAGAGATTGCCCAGCTGGTGGCGCAGCTTCTTGGACAGGCACACGGCACTGTCCTTGGAAACAGGCGCTATTTCCACCGACCAGTTGTACTTGTAGTTGTAGTTGTTGCTGTGGATATCGTGCGAGATGAGACGCTTCGAGGTGGTCACCTTGCCGGGAACCATGGTCTGCAGAAAGTCCACCATGCGCCTGGCATGATTCTCATTGGCATAGTAAAAATCCAGGCCACCGTGCTCCGGTTTGATGCCCAGCGTGTGCTCGTGCGCCTTGTGCTTGAGGATCAGCTGCTCCAGATAGTAGAAGGTCTTCTTGTTGTCCGCACGCTGGCGCACCTGCACCAAGCAGCGCCAGAAGTCCTTGGCCTCGGTGCGATGACAGTCATTGCACATCTGATTCTGCACCGTGAACTCCACCACAAAGACCTGCTGCAAGACAGTGCCGCCAGTGATTTCGCCGTGCACCGTCAGCTTCACCTTGATGCGCTTCGAGTGCTGCTCAGTCCAAATAAAGCCCGCATCGACCAGCTTCACGTCCTTCAGGCCCTTCAGCTTCTTGAGGCAAACGGCCAGGAGCTCACGGGACTCTAGGGAGGCCTGGATCCACTCGTTCGGCGGCTGTAGATAGCGCTCGCAGTTGCGGCAGAAGTGCAGCACTGCCTGCTTGGGTATGTTCTCCGTAATGTCGACATGGTTGCGCAGACAAGTGACGCACATGTTGGCCGGATTCGGTTGGATGGCCACTCCGCACTCGCAGCACAGGATCATGGCGTTCGAGGCGCCCTTGCTGTCGGCGGCGCCCAGCGGGCTAACGCCAGCGTAGTCCTGATCCATTCGTAGTCCCGCAAATCCTTCGCAGATCTCTGCAGCTAAGCTATTTCACAATGGCGTTGTAGACGAACTTTCAATCGGGGAATGTAAACACGTGCGAGCCCTAGGGATGGAAAATGAGTGAAAGTATATCGATAGTCGTTGGTGTGAAGAAATTAATCGCTGCCGGCGAATTACCTGTTCTCAAGCCAAAACTGGCCAAGGTTCGCTTGTAAACTAAGAGCTTCTTAAATTAAAACCCGTTGATTTCCTAATCAGGAGGCTTGTTTTTAAATCTCACTTTCATATTCCAGCTATTTTTGGCTTTTTCAGCTGTCTCCGCCATTACCAATCGATTCCTGTCAGCAGCCCATTTATCGATACGATACACACACTCCCCTTGGGCCACCTCTAGCCCACAACAGAAATTTTTTAAGAGGAACGAATCTTGGGATTCGATTTGGATTGCGCCATGCAGAAGAAGCCCATCAACGCCAACTCCCTGCTGGACAAGCTGCATCGCGGCGCCGTCTACGCGTGCATCGGGGTGACCCTCTACGGCACCTACGTGCTGGGTATGCGCTACTACCACTACTACACAGTCATCCGGCCGGAGAAGCAGCAGGCAGAGCTGAAGCTGCTGGACGAGGGGGCCCACGACAAGGCCAAGGAGCTGAAGTACTAGTCGGGCCCCACCTCCTCTTCCACTTGGTTAATTTGTTAAATGTCTGTTAAGCGCAATAAATTGTAAGGAAATGTTAGCATTTTCAGCTGAAAAGGCCAAGAGCTCTGGCTTGTTGTTGTGTAATCGAACGGATCCCCATCCATGCCCGGCGGGACTTGGAGATTCCAGATCTGACCCTGGCAGGCTGGGCCCTGGCCCCCCTCCTCAACAATGCGCCATTAACCAGCTGGGCCGTAAATCAACTCGCCACAATGGGGAATCAATCAAATCAATCGAACGACCCAGACTAGAATTAGCCAAGAATTATAATTTAGCTGGCAATCAAAAATGTTGTCATCTCCGTCAACGGAGCCGGAGATCGTGACCAGACCGGAGCCCAGATCCGATGGCTTCCGCTTGCCCAACTCGCCTCGCGTGCATTCACCTCGTCCATCGCCCCATTCAATGCTCAAGATATTAATATTAAAGCGATGCCACAACAATTGCAGTTGCTCGGGATGAAGGGGGGCTGGAGAATACAATGGCTGGCGGCGGTGCCACCCACTTTGGGCAAGCTATGTAGCTGAGACGTCGCGAGGTTGCTTGTGAAAATGTGCTTGCCATGCTTCATTCAACAATGTGGCCGCCGGCGTTGCTTCATTGATGACTCCCGCTTGGTAAATCGGAAAATCGGAAAAATCTGAAACGGCAATTGCCATTCGTAATTTGCAATTGCCACTGCGGTCAAGGTCGTCCTTCGTTGGTGCAATGGTAACCAGCACATAGACGGAAATGATTGGCAAGGGGACTAGGTGTCGTCCCGAACATCGGTTACCTGGTACATCTAAGATCTTAATTTGAATGAAAAATTATAAATCAATAAGTAAATATTTTAATAATTATTATTTACGATCCCTGATTAAATTCTATAATTAATGTGTAAATAGTTGTAATTTTTCAATTACAAATAAAATTGAAATGATTTTATTAAAAAGCCAACATACATACCTCCCATACCCATCATACCGCCCGAGGCGTCATCGCTGAAATCGTGCTCCTCGGATATTCTTTCGATAAGAGCGTGCATTGGAAATGATCTGGCAGAGATCTGGCTGGCAGCTTAATTAAGAATGCTGCAAAACGTGCCAATCGTTCATAATTTGTAAATAATGGAGTTCCCACGGGGCTTCTGGCATTTTAATTTGGACCCATGCCCAGGCCAGGCCAGGCCAGGTTAGCTTCTGGGCAAGCTTAGGTAATGTCCCAACCAACAGCAGCATCCAGTGTGTAATCCATCTGGCGGAGCAAGTGAAAGTGTTATACGATATTCGCTGGTGATTGTGGAACCCATCGCAGAGCAGCTTATGTTGCATTGTGGAACGAATGTCTGCTCTACTTGTCCGATTTCCCAATGAGCCTGGGATCTTAGAATTTCGACTTGGACTGGCAATTATAAGCGATATCGTTAGTTTCCACGCCCACTCCGCCGGATGAGCGGATGACCTTTTGGCTTGCAGCATAAACAATATTCGATTTCAAGTCCTCAACCCGTCCGTCATGCATTCAATTCAGCTGCAACAATCGCTGCTGCTGCTGCTGCTGCTGTTGTCGGTTTGCATAATTGCTAACTGTAGCAGCACAATACCCCAGCTCTCGACTCAACCCAGCAGCCGCCATCCCAACAATACCAGCATTAGGCAGCATTACCCAGCGGGGCGAGCTCCACGCCGGGTGGCTATAAAAGCGACGGGGCCACTGGCAGCCATCAACAAACCTCGCCCGGCGCCCAGCTCGTTAGCCAGCACATCCAGCAGCAGCAGCAGCATCTCCCACGCAAAAGCCCTTCGCAGCAGCATGAAGTTCTTGGTAAGCAGCAGTGGCAGCAGCAGGAAGCAGCACAAAGGATTAAGTGCAGACAGGCGACACACGTCAAGGGGAGGCTGTCAGAGCAGGACCAAAACGAGGCTTATTAGTTCAATTCAAAATTCAATTACTGTGAATTTATAATTTTTTTTGTTTATGAATCGGTGTTAAATTAAAACTAAAACGAAGCAGCTTACAAGGACAAAGGAGCCTGTTTTTAATAACGTTCTAAATCGTATGAAAAGAGTGATTTTTTTTTTTAAGAAAATGAATTAAACAAGCAGATTTTTTTTTAGTTAAATATGATAAAAAAATAAATCGTGTGAATAGTGATTTTTTTTT
>JAEIIJ010011064.1:0-33933 GCA_018904815.1 Drosophila ogumai | reverse complement strand
TTCATAACAAAGCCAAAAATGCAGTAAATTCCATTCGGAAAGCGTTTTTGTGCTAGATTTTGAAAGGTTAACAAATCTCCATACTAACTAAAACTTTTTATAAAATTAAAATTTTTCCCAAATTCTAAAATTTTAATGATGTTACCCCTTATAAAATTTTTAATAAATTATAAATTTTTTTTTTTTTAGTTACCCTGCCAGGGCGATTCCTTTGTTGATGCTGATCAAGAGTAGGGTCGGAATGATTATTTCGCTGAGTTTTAAGCCTTTGACTAAAAACAGGATAGTAAAAAACACCTTAATATACTTAGGTTTTCATAATTTTTATTAATGCATACAATTTATCTTTGCTTTGATAATTATGTAGAAAATGCTTACACCTATGCGGCCGATACATAGAATAATTAACCTACTAGCTAGTTGAAAATCACAAATGAACATACAATATTTATACATTATAGTGTGGGTGTGGTAATTAAGCACATTGTTTTAAACTAATACACATTACGGACTGCGAACTGCGAACTGCGAACTGCAGACTGCGGACTGGACTGGCGGATCTCTGGGATCAGAACTCTCTCGATCGGCTCTCAACTTTGAGTTGACAGCTGGGAGAATCGAAGCGCCAGAATCGGATCGGCCAGGCTTTAGCAATCGCTTTGGACTAGCGCATCGCCGAGGGCCTCCAGCTGCTCCTCGCTGCCCTTGATCCTCTCGGCCAGGTCGCGTGCATCGGCAATCAGCTTGGCCTTCATGTTGATGAAGTAGTCGTAGTCGGCGCAGAGGTCCGCACTGAGGTTCTTGCCCAGCAGACCGGCGATGCTGGTGCCGCGCCGGTCGATGTCCGCTTTGAGGCGTTGCGCCTCCTCCAGCTGCTCGTACAGAAGATCGCGTTTCGATTCCAGCGCGCCCTGTTAAATTAATAATATTTATTTATTAATAAAACAAGCTATATTTAGAAATGAATTTAGAACCCACCTTTTCATGCTGGCGCGTTTCCAGGCTGCTCTCCGTTTGGGCCAGGCGCTCGGAGAGCGACAGCAGCAGGCTGGTGATGTGACCCACGTCGTCGACGTAGGTGCGGAACTTGGAGGCCTCACTGGGCCGCACCTTCTCCGCCAGCCTGGCGAAGAGGTCCTGGCCCAGTTTATCGTTGGCCGAGCTCTCCTCGCCGATGGTCTGCTGTTCGCGCTTCAGGGAGCCAATTTTTTGGTTCAAATGCTTGATGAGCTCGTCCTGGAAAGCATTAAAAGGATTACGATTTAGTTGTTTATTTCTTTAAATTTAAATTAAATTTTAATCAAATACTCACCAGCTTCTGTTTAATTAAATTCGTGGACTCGCCGCCAGGCTCTCCGAGCTGCAGCTCCACACTGACCACCTGGATCTCCGTGGTCGCCAGGACCGACTTCATCCGCATCAGCGTGGAGGTGCCCACGTCCCGCTTGGCCAGCCGGAGCGGCACGTCCGGATTGTACAGATTGCTGACATAGTGCGAGGTGGGCTTGCAGCTCTTTGGTGTAAGGATATCGGCGAGCTTGTCGCCCGGCGTCAGGAGCTTCACCAGCTCCCGGCTCATCAGCTCGTAGTCCAGCTCTATGGGCTGTCGCTGACGGGGCTGCAGAGTGGTTCGCGTCTGCTGCTCCTCGCGAGCGGCTTCGAGGTCCGTGTCCCGATCTTCCAGCTCATCGGTTTGGCAGGCCATGTCCGTTGTGCTGGGCTTCGGTTTGGGCTTGGGATTCACCATTAGCACCAGTTCGCTGCGCTGCATCAGTTGCAGCTCCTTGACTTCCGGTTCCTTTGCGGGCAGATCGGACATATCCTCTTCCAGAGGCGGTGGACTGGGCGGTGGCGGGGGCGTCAGCAGTGGTTCGTTGAGGAAACTGGCAGTGGGACTGGTTATCATGGGACTGCTGTAGCCGCCGAGGAGTCCAGTGTCGCAGAGATGCGCCGACATCAGCTGCGACTGGAGTTGGGTGATCTTCTCGATGTTCTCCCGCAGAGACTCCTGTCGGTTCATCGTCGGCTTGGCTGGTGGCGTCATTGTGTTCGTGTTTGAGTTCAGGGTAGTGCTGATCACCTCGGCACGGAATATGTGCGCTTCGGGCTTAGGAATCGCGTTCGTTATAGGATTGACGATGCACTCTAGAGAACTGGTGCTCAGACTGCAGTCCGAGTGCGAGGAGGCCGGCGAGAGGCGTGGCGGCGTGGGCGTGGGCGTCGGGTTGGGCGAGGCGGTGGGCAGCACCTCCTCCAGCGTCGTCTCGAGGTCGTGGGCGGCTTGCTTGAGATCCACATGGGACTGGGTCACCAGCGGCGACATGCTCACCGCGTTCGACTGCTTCACATCGTACGACTGAGATCTGGTATATTGCTGCTGTGCGATTTGTCCTGGCTTCGTGCTCTTGCCATAACCCTGGCCCAGAACTGGCGTAGAGTAGCGTTGGCCACCGTAATACGGCGGCGTGGCACTCGTCGGGGAATTCCCAGTCAGGTTATTGTTGGAGCCATAGCGCAGGGTCACGTTGGCATCGCCATTCGGCGAGCCAGGCTGCAGCTTTGGCTGTTGCTGGAGCTTAACGCCCAGGGGCAGGACATCTGGTAGGTTATTCGGCAGCTTTCCAGTCACCCCTCCATAGCTGGGCTTTGTGTGGGCCACCAGGTCCTCGTTGGAGGTCAGGGTGAGCTTGTAGATGCCATGGTCCGGATCTGTGTTGTTCAGCTTCTCGAGACTCTGGCGCGGCAAATACGAGGCCTTGGAATTCGATCTGTAAGATAAAAAAAGGGGTTATTTATTAGTTGAAGTAATTTCAAGGTTGAAAAGTATTTATTGGACTTAGAATTACTTCATATTTGATGTTTTAGAGTTTGTAAATTGACATTACAATACAATAATGTTAAGATCAAGGTTCTTTAACTGAGATCTAAGAACTTATAAACATTTTATAAGCCCCCTTTATGTCCTATTAAAATTCTTAAGTAAATAAATACATATATAGTAACCCCTTCATTAGTTTTAAAATCTAACAGCTCATTAAATTTAAACGACTCGAGATTGTTAGTTATAAATCAAAGATCTGGGCTCAGCTTCCAGCTGGGATTTGCAAACCTATTTTCGTTTTTAGAACTGTCTTGCAACGCCCAGCACCACTGCCATTAAATAAAATAAAGAGGCTGGGTGACTTGTCAGTTGGCTGGCCAAAATGCCAGCTGCCCGGGGTCAGCCGTGGGGGTCAGCGGCAGTAGCCACCACGATTTGCAGTTAAAGGCTGTAACAGCAACTGACTGCTCCCCAAAGCCCACGGGCACGTCTCATTAATGCAAATGAGAGAGCGACCATAATCTGGACAGATGCTAATTGAGTCTTCGGCATCGGGAGAGGAGATGCTATCTGTATCCCGGAGCACCCACATATCGTCATATGGCCCTGCCATCAGATGGAAGCGAAAGCGTCGACGACCGAGGAAATTATTCTGTGCACGATGCGCGATGTGTTAAGCTGATTTCGGAGACACAGAGGGCACAACCAGGCGGAATAAAAACGAAAGTGAAATGTTTACAGTGCAATTATAAAGAGTTTTATGTTTCAGTTTCGGTTTCGGCTTGAGAAAAGCGAAAAATTCAGAGACGGGGGCCCCATTTTAGTGTGCAAAGCGTATGACGGCCACGTCCGCTTCCCGTCCCTTGACAACTTTCAAAAGTGCTAAACTAATTTGTTATGTTTTTGTGTACATATCATCGCTCTCGGTTTTATTGTAAAAGGCTTTTGTTTTGGGGGATTTTCGGTTCGGCTTGGCCACCCCCAGGTTGGCAAAATCTTTATTGTTTCTGCACACATTACATATAAAGCACACATGCGCTATATATATAAAGTGTTTTGCATCTGAAGAAAGCCGTCGAAGAAATGTTGTCGCATTTGCATAAATTAAGAGCGGTGTGGGGAGTGGGATAGACATTTGGGACTGGCTTACATCACACGGCTAGACAAAACAGCTGTTGGCTAGAGCTGTAGCTGTAGCTGGAGCCATATCTGTATCTGTATCTGTAGCCAGCAGTTGCAGATGTATCTCGTGGCTAGTTAGCATTTGCATAAGCCAGTCTTTTGTGTCTAGGCTGATGCTCCATCGCTTCTTCCCCACTTTCTTCGCCGTCAAAGAGAGCTGCAGATGCCGCTCTTTTGCCTTTCCTAATCACTTCCGTTCACTGCTAGTTGAGTAAGTCTTCTCTTTTGCCAATTTGGCCAAGACAAAAGGCCTGAAAACGGTTGCATTAGCATGGATTTACATATCAGTACGATGACATCACAAGATTTAATTAGGAGCACATCTCCGCTTAAGCCAAGAACATACAGATTGCATCTAGAGACCCACCATATCTCTTGTTTGTTAACTTGTAATCTAGGGACCACAACATAGATAAGACCTTGAGCAGCAGACCCTTGTAATCTGGCCAGAATTCCTCTCCGACCTTATCTGACATAAGCTCATTATAAATACCCACTCGTACACTCCCTCAATGTAACAGCTTTATTATGATTCACAGTTGAAAAATACCTCTTTTTTTGCCCGCTAATATTGTATAATTCCCAATAATACGCGGCGGGGCCCCAAAGACAATGACACAAAATAAAAACGGACAGAGCCGAAAGAAAGGGTCAAAAGAAATGCTCGGACACTGGGCTAAATACATTTCCATACAATTAACGCATATTTTATTTGTATATTTTTATATTTGCCTATCTTTTTCCCCCTATTTGGCATTATTAAGCCGAGCGCGGGGCGTTCCATTTGGTTATGTGATGCAAATTATGAATAGCAGCAGTCACAGAAAAAAATTGATAAATTGCTTTGCCTTGCATAACTCCGATATTGCTACGAAAATAAACCGTTGGATATATATAAGAAAATTAAAATCAGGCAGGTGGAAAGCCCTACTTCAACTGTAGAATTTCTATGGCGCCCCGGGTGGGCAGAGACCATCATTTAGGGTTCACTGCCACCGCTTTGGGGTGTAACTGCTGCTGCCGCTGGGGGAGCAGGTTGCTGTCGAAGCTCCTTGGTCACTGGCCCCTGCGTTTCGCATTGCGTAGCAGCAGCAACTTGCAACTGCAACATCTATTGCAGCAGCACCGGCAGCAGCAACTTTAACTGCTGGCGCCGTCGTTGCACTATAATTTTTGATCAGCAATATAACGAGCTGTTTGCTGGCCGACTAGTTTTCGTTGATAGTAAAAGTATTTTATTTAAATATGCCGACAACGACAGCGACAACGATGGCGCGCTGGCTCTGGCGACGCATGAAAATCACGTTTTTAACATCTCGTCTTAACATTGAGCCGAAAAAAAGGCGAACAAATGTTCAGTTGCTGCTGCTGCTGTTGCCGTGTTGCTGATGTTGCTGTTGCTGCTGCTGCTGCTGTGCTTGTTGTTGAAAACATAAACATCTCACAAGCTCAGCCGAAACCGAAACTTGAAAACGAGTTTGTCGGCACCGCATCGCATCGCACACATTTTCACTTGCCGCAAAATGACGTCAAGTCAACATACAAAATAAAACAAAATAAAGTAAAACAAAAACAGAAACAGCACAGCAACAACAACAGCAGATGGCCGTCGGCGCAGTTAGCTTTCTTTGCGGGGGTCTTGGGAAAATCAAGGAGGGCAAGAAGAAAGGCTTTCCAGAGAGGTCACAGCCAGAACAAATCGCTCTTGAGAGACTCTTTTTTCCCTGGTATTTAGGCAGAGACAGTCCGTCAAGCTAGGCCATAAATTTCTCTCGGAAAACGCCAAGAAAAACACCAGCAGCAGCAACATCATTATCAGCAACAGTAAACACAAAAAAAAAAGAAAATAGAAAATAAAAGTTCTCTCTATCTGTTCATGAAATATGTTAGCTAAGTGGCCATCTGCGCTTGAGATTTTCATCTGGAGGCTGTGCAGGCAATTACTTCTAACCTTCTGCCGCAGAATCTTACAATTTTCCCCCCTTCGCCGAGCCGCAACCCAAATCCGATTCGAAAACTTTTCCTCTCTAACAATTTGTGCCTGTTCATCTGCCTCGTGATCGGTCTTCAATTGTCTGGTTTTCTGATGTCTGATTTCTGTTTGCCGCTTTCTGGTTTTCTTTTCTAATGGTGCAGCAGCAGCTACTGCGGCTGCTACTGCCTTGCTGCTAGTTGCTACTGTGTTGCCTGCCTGATTGCCGCCTGCCAGCCGCTCGGCAATAATTATGATCCATTAATTCTGGCAGCAGCACCAGCAGCAGCAACAATGGTGGCTTGTGCAATATTTTTAATGTAAAATCGATTTAATGGCGCTTTTCGCCTCAAGGCATCTAGCGAGCACCAAAAATAGATAGCTTGGGAAATGCAGCAGCAGCACAGCAGCAGCAGCAGCAACATCTTGGCCCAGCCCCCCATTGAAAGTGTCGAAAGTGGTCGGCCTGTCCCATTGAATCGCGGATGAAGCGGGGTAATTAACTTGTGGGCTAAACGGCCCCAGCTCATCATAATTACAGCTAAAAAGATGCCAGCAACCAGGGGGCAGAACACGGCAGCAACATAAGTTGCAACTTGCAACCAGCAGCAGCAGGAAAAATAAAAAAAGAGCAGACAAAAAAACATGTGTGCGCACTGGACTACGACAGCAAACAAGCTTGTAAATAATACCAGGCCCCGCCTCCGCCGCACTTTAAATAGTAACTTTTGATATTCGCCAAGTTGCGTTTGCATAAAACAAATTATTCAGCCAAGTGCGGGCCTTTTGTCTGCCTCTTGTTGATAGGGGATCGCAGAGGAAGTGGCAGATTGAAGGGGCCAACACGGGGAGAAAAGATAGCAATATATATTTAAATAAAAGAAATATTAATAAAATAAATAGTAAATAATTAAAGCTGACTAATAAAATCAATACTATTTTATGGAAGATAATGTATCATAGAAAATCGAAAATTTACTTTTTGACCTAAATAAAACTCCCCTTAATTGATGTTACTATTTTCTCTCTGTGTAAAATGGGCTTCGGGGGGACTCCACTGCTAATATCCGCGACACATCTGCCAATGACATTTTCACTCTCAGCCCACTTGGCATATAAATTGTACACACGGCGAATTGTACCCTCGGGCGCATGCGCAACACGTCCGCCATGGCCGGATCAGTCGGCGGATGGTGGCCACGGCGGGGCCTTTAGCGGAGCAGCCGCAGGGGCAATCGCTACAAGACTTTGAGCCATTTGCGTTTTTGTTGTATTTTTTTCTTTCCTGGGTTTTGCTGTGTTTTCTGTAGTTTTAGATATTACACAAAAGCCGCTGTTTGGCGTCCGCCGATGTCGAATGCCAAAGTGTTGCGGCCATTGAAGGAACTGCCCTGAATACGGATTTCTCATTGTTTTTAGCCAACTAATTTCAGGCAGCGACTGAGGCCGAGAGAGCGCGAGATAATGGTCGAAAGAGTGAAGACACATTTACTTGTTAGCCAAGATCCGGCGGCGGCGGCGTCGGGAGAAATGAAATGGCCAGAAAAGCAAAAGCAAAAGCCAAAGAAAAGAAACGAGACGTAAGGAAAAGAAAAGCGAAGCATGCCAAGCGGCTCTTAATTTCTAAATAACAGAAAATTTCTCAACAAACTGCCAACAAAAAAGGGAGAGAGTAAAGTGGAATTCTGAATGTTTTGGGCGACAAAAATGGCGAGAACTTCCGCGGTTACACCATAAAACCTAGTGGGTTGTTGTCACGATGAACCTTCATTAGCTGCCAAGTGAGGGCTCTATGAAGAGGCAGTTTAAAAATAAAATAATGAAAACATGAAGATAAAATACTAAGAAGAATTTGTTAGTAAGAAGTAATATTTATAAGTCTGACCAATGACTAGTGCTGCAATTACAAGTGTAAGCTTGCTGAGCTAGTTTAATAAATTAATAAAATTAAATTGATGATCTGATATGAGGTCACCTGTGCAGAAGATTTTCCAGCAGTTTATTCAACGAATCTAATGCATAATGTATATTATAATTACAGCTTAGACCGCAGGCTGGAATTGCATTTATTTTAGCAATTTAAATATTTTAAAGATAGCTGAAGTGCAACTATCTGGGGATCTTGCAGTGAGATCACCAACTACAAATATACAAAACGTGACAGATACAGATACTCGTACTCGAACTCAAACTCGTACTTTCAAGTACGATTTTTTTTTTGTGTTTTTTTATTTTCGGAACGAAAGTGAGAGATTGATGAATGGTCTTGCGTTTATGTTTCGAACCATTTAATTGCCACGAGAGCGAATGTGACCTTTAGCATATATACATACAACATATATATCCAATAATGATCTCTGTTCGGCGAGAATAAACAATGATCATCGTTGTCGTAAGGCAGAACAAAGGGAGCCCCAGCTCCGACTTCGGATCAGATCAAGGTTGAGCCAAAGAAATCGAACCAACTCCGCGTAATTAATGCTCGCCACTAAAAATCGCACCGATTCGATACTGAATTTGCATCAATCAGCAATTATTTATGCAAATTCCCCCTGTGAGCCAAAAGTTCAGATATTCTCACGCTGCTGCGACGCCGTTTCGGTATCGGATTGATCGATTTCTGATGGCAATATATATCTATCTGTTCTTAAGAACTGCCCCTGTGTTGGATGTCACGCGCCTGTCAGGCCAAACCAAAAATTAAGCCACCAAATAATCAAGTAAACAGAAGGAGAGGAGCTGGGTTCTAGCTCTAGCAAGGTTATGTTTTTAGAACGCCACACTCTGAGTGAATGAGTGCAGAAAAACAATGACTCGAAGTTGGAGTCGTGGAATTTAAGCATATTGTCACAAGGTCACTCCTATGAGACTGCAAAAATAATATTTAAATAAAAGAAAAGAGGCAAAGAAACCCCAGCAATGCCAACTCATCCGCAAGCCCTTTGTCTGATCTTCAGTGAGAGAGGTCTTTGCCAAAAGTGTTCTTTCTGTGATCATTGTTATTCTTTGGCTATTTTCGGGTCGCCCATTTGCGTCGCAATTGGCCTGGCCAAAGCTGAGAGGATCTGTGGAGCGGAACACCCAATTCAATTTCCATTCCAATTTGAAGTCCAAGCCCAGAGATCAGGACAGACCCAACCCACGCCCACCGTTGCCGGGTTCGGATTATTTACAAAACCTTGGACGTGGCGATCTCGAGCGTTGCCCCATGGACTGACTTGACTGTGTGGCTTGGATCTGTGACTCGGTCGGTCGGTCGGTTGCTGGATGAGTGGCACTCCTAGGTTTGCTGGGGATAAGACAAAGCGAAATAAAATAAAATACAGAAAAATATACGCGCACAGAGAAATACATCCGCGTATTGTTCGCGGTATTGCTGCAGTTAGGCGCTTTTCATAATTAACGGTTTATTGATAAAACATCATCCACCGCCTCATCGCGATGGTCTTCCCCTAATGGTGATGATGATGATCATGATGTAGCCCCAACGATGATCGTCGCTAAGCGGGTCTCGTGTGGCTTTCAGGGGGGCGTTTTTTTTTTTGTTATTTTGACTTGCTATCGTCATCAACATAAACATAATTCTTCGGTGCACATAGAGAAAATTGGGTGATTTAAGGAATTTTTTGATTATTTAAATTTTGTAATTTGTGGAATTTAGATAGTGAGTATATAAAACTTATAAGTTTCTAAAAAGGAACCATAGTTCTATAAGCTTATGTTTTTTATCTTGTCAATTTGTAATAAAATTTTCATCTTTAAGATGAAAATTTCGGATGTATTTCTTATAGAACCTGCAACTCTCTTAACAACGTATGATAATACAAGTATTTCTCGTTTTTTTAAGACTTTTTCCTTAGTTATATAGTTGCAAATGAACAAATAATTCAATACCTTAATTTTTAACACCTAACAAACCCCATCACTTAATTTATCTATTAATTACCAACGATTTTCTCGCGGTGTGTGAATCTTTTGGCAAAAAGCAAAGCGTGAAATTGACATTCGCCCTGCCCCTGCCCCTTGCCCTGCTGTGCAATGTTCAACGAACTCTGCATAATAATAATAATCGAAATAAACAGCGGGCCACTTGTTGCCACATTGCAACGGCAACGGCAACGGCCGCATTGCAGCTTTTGGATGCCGCAGGACAGGAAGCATCCCCCGTTGCTGGCATCTCTTTTCTTTTATAATTTTTTTCTTTCTTTTTTGGGCCGGGCCCCAAAATTGGCCAAGAGGAAAAAGAAAAACAAAACTAAAAATACTGAAAAACTCAAAAAACTGAAAACACATTTGGCATTCATTTCGCTCGCGTGCAACTACAACTCCGGTCTGTGAATGCCAAGAGCAAATGAAAAACGCAATTATATGGCGAAAAGGCAAAAATAACGAAAAACGAGATCAAGATTTGATGGCGGCGGCGGCGGCGGCAGCATGGATTGCGTTTTCAAGGTTGTTATGCGGATTGCATTGCCCAAGTTGGCGCTGCAATTAAAACTCATATATGGCAGCCGCAATATGGGAGGAAGCGAACGAATATGTACTCGAATCTCTTCACGCATTCCACCACCTCTGATGTCAGAGTTTTCCCCATTTAGACATTTGCCGATTTTCAGCATAATAGCTTTTTTGTCTAGACACCGAAAAATCTGTTAAATTTGTACCGAAAGTTGAGCCATTGAAACCAGTGGGCCATTGTCGGTGGGGAGTTCAGGAACCTGGTCGATGGGCAAGATCACTTATTGTTTTGAGATTTTTGCAAATTAATCTCGTTTGGGGCACGAACAAATTGCCACGCAAAAAATAAATCAAATAAACGGCCGAAAATAAAAGCGCGACAACGCGATCCATTGAACAAAACAAAACTGAAGGCGAAAAAATTAACATGCGGTGTGAGAGAGTGGAAAACGGGAGAGAAAATGACATAAAGTGATATGTGCCATCATCAAATTGAAAATAAACGCGAAATAAACTTACGAAAATATGGCGAATTTATAGGGGACTTTTTAATGCCCTTTCAGGGGTAATTAGGTGTCGATAAGAGAAGTTTAGTGGGGTCATAATATCACAGATGCTATCTATACTTAAAAAATAATTAATTCATTTTGATGTCACATTTTAGATACATTTAATACCCTTTACTCCCCATAAAAGTCCAGCTAGAAACAGAGGATCATTGTGTCATAAAAATCAACTATTTAGCAACTCCTTTTAAGGTTTCAACCATTTTTGGTTTAATATACTTTGGCTTGTATATATTTCATGTCTTCTTTTTGGGGCTATATCTTATTTATCTTGCATTACTTTTGTGCTTGATCAATGACCACCTCTCCAGTTGGATTTATTATAGATACCCATTAATGGCAGGGTATATTTCGCTATCTGATTGATAACACAAACTCATTTATTGTCATTAGCCATGAGTCAGTAGGACAATTCCCCCGACATAGAGAACCTGCTGCGCTGAACACATTCTAGAACGCATTTTCATTGAGAACTGGGAAATCGAGAGCGACTTTTCCGAGGCAACTAAAAATAAATGGCATAATTCAGCTAAACAATTTATTTGGCAACGATGACAACGTTTGGTATGGCATGGGAAGAGATATGGGATGAGTTGCTTCTCAGGGGCGGGGTTGGCGATGGGAATGGGGGATGTGGATGAATATGGGGAACATGTGGCAAAGTTGACATCGGCGCCGTTCCATTTACACAGATTTCCCGAAACAGAGACACAGGAGATGCTGGGAGAGCTGCAGCTGATTAGCCAACAAATTAGATGGCAGTCTGACATATTGGCTCTTATTTAATGTGGCTTCTGTCGCAGCCAGTGCTGCTCTGATTTATGCACTGCGGCTGACCCAAAATGTTTCAACTACAAGGGAATATATATATTTATAGATATATGCTTAAATGGCTGAGGAATGTGGATTGACTTCCTTAAATATAAAAAATTTTCATGGAGAATACAAGCAAGTGTTCATGTTTTATAGGAAGAAGTTTTAGTGAAAATAAATGTAGATTATTTAAATATCATCAACTAAATGTAACAGATCTATGAAATTACAATATATAAAGAGCTATAATTTCTCCACTATAATATTTCTATTAATATCTAACTCCATACCAAATTTCACATCAATCGATTTAGTATTTCCTTCAGAAAACAAGAAATTCCTGCTCTCTAGTTTATACCCTACAAACAGTTACTAGGAAATACTTCCTAAGACCTCCAACAACAGGGTATTTCCAGTCTCCCAGACTTCATCTTCAGCATTCTTACTCGATTTTCTTCTTATTTTTGATGCGGTGAGTGCAAAGAATTGAAATTTGTACGCTTGGGTTTGCATTTCATTTGGTTAAATTGCAAATTGGTTTGCCGGGGAGCCGAGGGATTTGGCTGAGCAGCTGGAAGCTTGGAAGCTGCTTGCAAGTTCGCCGAGTTGATTGAAAATTGTTTACCTTCCTTTCAGAGTCGGACCCCCCAATCCCTCCCCATTCTTCTGCTTTGGTTTTCCCTGAAGAACGTGACGGCGAAGGCCGCAAAAAGGCCGCCGAGAGTCTCAGGATCAGCGGATCGATGCATATTTGTGGTCTTTGTTTTCTTTTGTGGCTGGCTGAATTCGTCATGTGATCGGGAGAACACAAGACAGGGCTTAGTTAACGCTTTTGCAGGGATAGGAGGCGGAGGGAGGAGGGAGGAGGGTGGAGCCAATGCAATGACAGACTCTCTGTTGGCCTTGAGGCGGCGGCAAAAATGGCCACGTACGAAAGCAAAATCCCCAGCTTGCACGCATAATAATGACCCTGGCTTATGGCCCCGCCAATTTTCTGAGGCAGTCGAGGGAGAGTAGGGAATATATACTATATATGTGTATATATATAGCCCTGCCTGATTGCATTTCATTTGCCTTTTGTGTGTGATTTGCATTTGTGGGAATCAATCACGAAGTTGGCCAGCGCCGCAGACTATTGTCTAGACTCTTGCCGGATTTACGACTTTTTAAGCCGCACTCGACGAAAAACAAAATCTTCAAAATCTGAACAAATGTTATCTAAATTAAGATTCTTTGTTGGGCAGTAACAAATATTATTCTTACTGATTTTTAGCTTTTTTGAGTTGTTTATTTCTATAAGAAGACCCAAAAAGAACCATGTGTAATAAACTTTATAACTTGGCTCTGTCATAAAGTGATTTATTAATTAGACATTTGGGTTTTTCCCAAAATTTACACTTTTACACTTTTAAAAATCGAAATCTTTAGTATAGTATATCACCACTTTACTAGAGCCTCGAACCTCCTATCAAACTGATAAGATTTCAAATAATTTATCATTTTAATAAAGCCCAAATAGATTATTAAAATTATACCTAAAGTAAAGGTTTAAATACGATAAAGTCTGATTATTATTATCAGTTTTTTCTCTCTCTGCTGCCAATGCAATGCCAAGTGCTGGTACATGTGATCATCTGCGTTATAAAACATGCAACCAGTAATGATTGAGCACAAGGCAGACTGCGATGTATCGACGACTGGTTGACAATCAGTCAGCCAACAGCTGACCATGGCCAGCTATCGGGCCAATAGTCATAGGATTAAATATAGAAATAGCTATGGTTGCATCTTGCATTTCAATTGTGGCCCAGAGAAATATATATATATATCTATTTTTTTGTGTATTTTGGCTTTCACGCAATTTGCTGCTCGACTGATCGAGATACCAATCGTGTTGGGCATTGCCAAAAAAAAAAATTAAATTGAAATACTTTTAGCCGAGACGAAAGTGAAAGCATTTAATATGCATAATGCACACGCATTTCTCCCCAACTGCCCGACATTTCTATTTATCCATTTGGGGTTCATTTGAAGCCATTTGATTTGATTTTTATGTGTACATCGCACATCTGAAAGCTTTTCCATCGAGATTCCCAGACAGCCGAAATGGAGCGGTGTCAATTTGAGTTCTATCATAAAACGAAATTGCTTTTTAAGTTCTCTGTGGCCGTATGTCTGTTTCAGATCATTATGATCTGAGAGCTGTGGGTGTCGCTAATTGAATTTCAGCTCAGTTCTCCGATTTTAACGGCACTTGGGCCGCAGAACTGTCGCAAAAGTGATCTACACGTACTTCTAGACCCATTAAAATCTCTCCACCAAATTTAAATACTCCCGAGGCGAGCGAGTTCTCATTGCGCAATCAGAAATTTATGCAGATTTTTACTTCGGCATTTATTTTCGGGGGCCTTCTTCCTGGGCGCTCTCGGCTCAGAATAATTGCAGGCACGTAACTTAGCCAGTAAGAAAGCCAAGTTCATTGACAGAGAGAAACACTCATCGTCGACGACACGCCCGATTGCGTTGCCTTGCGGTTATCGACTTGGCCATTAGCTTTGGCAATAGCCAAGTTAACACCGATATCGGTGGGGAGAACTTCCCATGGGTCTGCAACGTGAGCCAGAAATCAAAGGCGCAATAAACCAAAGCCAAGGCATTCCGTAAGGGATTTTAATGGCCAGAAGCATGTCTCACTTTTTAATTACACAATTTTGATATGAAGAAAGAAATACCAATAGTTCGATATAATAAAATTATAATACCCTGCAAGGGTATAAATATCAACAAATATATATCCTATAAACTAAATACAAACAAAAGTGCAAGTTGGAGGAGAGATCTCACTGAAACTGCCCCAGATAAAACTTAATTTGTTTTAATTTACATTTTATCTGAGTTTATTTTCATAACCCACTGGATGCCATTAAAAAACCCCTAATTAAACCAAGTAATTCCCATAAAAATCGCTCCAAATAAACCATAGTCTTGTCAAACTATTCCCACTTCTTGCTTTTTATTACCAACTTCAAATACGCCAGCAAATGCCTGAAATTGCATATTTCATGAGCGTTTCATGGCCCGAAAAACCTTCCCAGGCCGATGAGAAATTGTTGCGTTTAAGAGTACATATATAAATATATGTAAAAAATGTTAATTGCAATACATTTGAACAACGACAAGACAAAATAGTGGCATAAAAAAAAAAAACCAAATTAGGCAAACAATTTAAACATGCGCTTGGAGCCGGGAAACCCAGGCAAAGTGCTGCTCCGATTTTAATTTGGCTTTTTGACTACTCTCTTTGTTTTGGTCTGCTTTTGGTATTGCTTTTTTCGTATTTTTTTATTTTTTTTAGTTTAGTATTTGCGCATGTTTTGATTTTTATCATCTGGGTGGGTTTTTGGTAGGTTGTCCAGTGCCCGTGGTTTTCATTTGTTCATGACGCGCGTGACCCACTAAAAAGGTTCGTTTTTTTTTTGTTGTTGTTTGTTCCTTTTTGTGTCAAAGCAATTTTCGTGCACGGCACAAGTCACAGAAGACAGAAAAAAAAACTGAAAATCGAAGCCCTACACAGAGGAGTCCGTCTCGAAGATCCAATCTGGTTTCTACAGTAGCCGAAAAACCAAACTCGAGTTGAGCAGGAAGCCCCGACTTATTTACCTTTCGGGCAGTTTGCGGCTCATAATTATTAATTTTTTCCTTTATATACGAGTATTTACGAGTCTGGCCATCTGATATGGGCATCGTCTTCGAGAAATTTTCGTGTTATAAAGTTAATTTGTGAAATTTTCAGTTGCTTCTTAATGATTTGCGTGGCCACGAAGTCCGAACAGAAATCAGAAGGAAGTCGCTCGCCGCCGGAGGTTACTGGAGCGTTTAGCCGCGGTCTTTGGCATTCATTAATTTCGTGGCTAATTGAATTGGCTCTGGCTGCCATAATTTCGACCACGAATCTGACCTTGTGACGAGGTGAGATATAAATTCGTGTATGTATATTATATATTTATGTGCTGGAGCCGCAAGCACATCCGTTGACCTGAAATGTATGTTCTTAACTCCGATCTGCTGCGGTACTGGTACCCCCACCTAAACCATATATACTGTATATATCGTATTCTATATCTGCCCCATTGTCTCTTGCCGCCACATTTGTTTGGTTTTTGACTTTTGCGGTACTTTGTCTGCCCGCTCGACTTGAACTTGTGCTTTTTTCAGTGTCTTCTGTGTCTCTTCTGGTTCGAGGGAACCCGCAACTTTATCTGCCCCTGTGCGCTATATATAATATATGGAATGGGAACCGTTGCTGTTCACTATACCCTACCCACATGTCATGGTTCTGGGCTAGAACCAAGGCTACTAGAGATCTTCTACAGGTGGAATGTTACTTAGTTTCTAGGGAAATAGTAGCCAGGAAGTATTGTAACTTTGTAATAAGTGTAAAATCATGGTTAGATCATGATTAAGCTTAGATAAATATTTGGTGAACATCATCCACCATTAGTAGTAAAATTTAAGCCAAGTAAACTTAATGAGGGTTATAAAAAAATATTAATAATAAAAGTTTAATTGCTTATAATTATTATAAAAAGTCTTTAACTGGTTTCCTAATGGCTTGTTTGTATGAAGAAATATATATTTGATTACTAGTAACCATATTTTATTTTTTGCTAAGTTATTTTAGCATCAGATATTTCTATAAATAAGGAAATCTTTTGCAATCTGAGATCTATACAAAGAACTCGCTGCTTTCTGGCTTAAAAGCTTTTACAAAGTCAATAATTATGGCCCCATCTTCTCTTTGTTATCTTTGCAGAACATCAAGGCTGACAAAATCATATTCATTCTACAACAATCTTGATGAAAAATTAACTTTCTACGCAGACAATTCATTCTTTTCCCAGCAACACTTCCGCTTTTATGGCAGGGCATTGCAAAGTCGCCTTTGTCACCCCGAGGAATTTCCCCCCATTTGCCTTTGTCACTCTCGGGGCACTCATTTAGCTTCATTTGGCTTTTTGTTCTATATACAATAAATGGTTGGTAGTATCTGAATAAATATGCTCTGTATACGCCGGTCGGGCTTTCATGCAGATATGTGCTTGTACTTGATGGTTGGCTGAGCCACACTTTTTGTTTTTTGTTTTTTTGTTTTATTTTCAGTTCAGTTTTGTAGCTTTTTAGTTCTGTTGCGATGAGTAACGACGATCGCAGCGCCCGTTCACTTTCAGATAAGTTGGGAAAGTAAGAATGTACACATGTCGGTATATATAGAACAGAGACAAAAAAATAAATTACAATTGCAATCGGGTTTACTACGTAGGTAGCTTTTGTTTAACGCTTTTCCCCCGACACGACTGGAGCGGCTCTTTTGAGTACAAAGTTCCCCCTGGAGTTGAGACCTGCCCACCTGTGGCGAAGTGTTCCCACTTCTGTGTTCCCAGTACCTAGTTCCCTGTTATAAAGAGAGCTTTCCACGTTCGCATATCGTGGGCGACCCAGAAGCCAGCTGAATCCATTAATACCCTGTACGCGTCCAATACGTAATCGCAGAGGCCCGACAATGAGCAATTGATTGCTGCTAGGGGGACTCATTAGGGAGCCCAAACATTAACCGATTTGTTCGGTTTTACGAGACCATCTAATTATCATAAATACAGAATAGAGAAGAAGAGAACAGAGCAGAGTGGCGAGGAGGCTCAAAGAACCGGATTGATTGATAGATAGACTGCCAGAGTGTTGAACTCTGCGGATTAACAGTATCAGTTAGGCAGGTTTCCGCAACTTGATTAGACTGACGATTAATTGGGAGAAGAGGTGTATCGAAAATATCGGGAATTAGTTACAATCGAGCGTTAGCTTAATCGTTAATTGTTGATTAATAAATGTTGAAAGTTTTAACAATATCGAATTAATCTATTATTGATCAAGAAAATTGAGAATTGAAAGAAGAAATATATCGTAAATATTTTTAATCAAGTAATATCAATATTTAATTCCATCGAAACATCGTTTTAATCGTTCAAAATCTATACATGTATGCAAAAACCGATATCACACAAATACTACTTAGTCACAATACCAAAAAAAAAGTATTTGAAGAAGTTGAATTTCTACAGATAATATCTAAATGCAAAAAAACAATTAAAAATATATATATCGTTATCGTTATTTATAATTAATATATATTATACACACAAATATTTCCTGACTGCCCCTAATTCTGTTAATCGAGCTTCCGTAAAAAGCAATTTTAATTTCTCTCCCTCACTGATACGTTATTTTTCGCTGCTGCTTTGTTTTGTCTCGATGTTATTTAAATTGTCAATTTGTCAGCGTTGATTAAAAAATGGCATTTTTATACATTTTTATTAAGACTGAAATATGGCCGCGTGTACTTCATTCTTATTCCCGTTGTTGTTCCAATTGAAAGCATGTTAATTTATATACATAAATTCGTGCTATTTGCTCAAGTGTTGCCGATCGCTTAGCCATAAAAATAATAATAGTGCGAAACGTTTCCAAAAAGAAAAACAGAAAAATGTGCTGCGACCTGAATTTGGAATATAGGCAAGGGAACTTATGAAGAATGAAACGAAAGCCGATAAATCTAATCAATGCGGAGAACAATCAGGGGGCTGCTAATTGAAAACTCTTGACATTTGTCGCCGCCTATAATTAGCATTGAACAAATCACAGCAGATCGCTGGGGGCTTTCGTAATGGAAACCACAAACAAATCAAGGCAGAATTCAGAGGAGAACCCAGTCCGAACGATCGATCGATCGATCGAGCGACTTACAAGTTTTCCACGGCAAATCGATTGGCAATGAAAACAGAAAACGCCGCGGTGCCACAATAAACATTTATTGTTTGATGTTTGCTTAGTTGAATGGGCCGTCGCAATAACAATAAACATTTAGCCCTGCGAATGGCACACACCACACACACAACACACACTTTAAGATCTCCTACACACAAATCAAAGTTGGCCCGAAGGTCGGAGCAATTTCACGGATCGGGTCTAGCATTCTTGTCTCCGCTTTGATATTGTAAAAATGTTTATTGATTATTTTGCTTTTTGTTTATGCTGCAAAAGAAATTCATGCTGTCGTAGCTGAATCAACAAATTTTTACTCGCAGCCAGCGAATTCTTTCGTCGGTCGTTTATTTCGAAATTCGTGCGAAGCCTCAATAAAAAAAAGTAGCAGCGAACGAACTCGGCATTTGCTGAATATTATATTTTATTTGAGTTTATTTTTTATGCTAATGTGTTATACCCTAGGTGAAGTAGGGTAGATAGGCTGAGGTCTTGATTTAAGGATTAAAGAAGGTTGTATTTATTTAAAAACTGGACTGGACGAGGCTTTATTTTAAAAAGAAATAAAAGGTAAAGGACAGGCCACATTCAAAATATATTTTATTAAATTTAACTCAGTTTCTGCTATTGATTCTATAAAAGATTCTTTTCTCTCTGGAAATACTCTTTAGTAAGGAAAAACACCCTTCAAAAAAAATACATTAAAACAACTAAATAAAATGAACAATTATTTTTCCAAGTCCTCCTTGATTTCCTGACAACTTCTCCCCCTTCTGAAAGTAAAATCACCCACACCCTGAGTTTCCCTTTTAGTGGTGTCCTCATTTTAATGGTCCTCTCGAGGGTTGTTGGCCTCAACAGTTGCTGGGGGAGACCGACTGCTCCTGAGGGTGACCAGAGTCACTGCTGCTACCCATCAACCACCAGCTGTTCCTTTGGCCAAAACCGGTTCTGGCCGCTTTTGCCAAACCAAACAAAGGTCCTCATTGTTCTCATTCCACAGCAAAAACAAAAAAAATCGATAAGATCTTGGCACTGATAGCCGGCTTTCCATACAGAAACCGTAGCTCGCCCAGCACTTATATGGCCCGAATGTCAATAGATCTCGTTATGAATTATTATTATGGCCAATACACTGACGCGTGTCTGGCCAGCACACACAGGCAAGCGCAAAGGTGATTCAGATGCAAGTAAATACGAGCACAGACAATTTGCCATGGCAGGTAAAATTAAAGGTAAAGCGTTAAGTGGAGGCAAGGAGACCGACAAGGAGGAGGAGAAGGAAACGTGCCGCTGTTTTGCACCTGCCGCCTACGTGGCTGCCAAAGGGAATGGCGATAATAGAGAAAGAAAGAGAGATGGCTGAGACAAAAAAAAGAGCAACAGCTGTGAAAATTTATCAGCTCGGGCTAAGGTTGTTAGACCAAGTCAAAGGAGGTCCAGAGATCGACACAGAGGGAAAAGATCATAATGATTTATGTGTAATAAAAAAAATTAAAAATAAGACTCAAGCTTTTAGGTTACTAAACTATTTTTAAATTAAAGTAAATTATATAGAGATCCTCTTTTAGTAGAACTTCTTGTTGTTAAAAAACATCCTCTTCTATTTAACAATTGCCTGCTTTAACAACATAAAATACAGTTTTATTCACATGCTTTTCTTTCCAAAAACTACCTACAAATCATAGATAAGAGTAGTCAAAAATTTCCCCCTGTGCATCCCAACAACTGTTGTCATTAGCGGAGATGTTAGGCATTGAGCATGCTAAATATGGTTTCACTGAAGTTAGCCGACAACGTCGCCGCAAACTAGTACAACTACAATCCACAGCCACTAGCCCAGGCAAAGCAACCTCAGATCAAAATCCCAGACAGCGAATGCAGTTAACAAACGACTTACAGAAAAGCTTATCTTGGGAAAAAATAAAATACTCCATTGGCTGACGAGCGTTCTTATTAGAAGTCGAGTTTTCATTTTCAAGCGGCCAGCCTAGTTAGGCTTTACAGAGAGAGAAAACTGGGTAGCTTAAATTGGGATTAATAAAAATTAAAAATGACTACAATTTAAGCTGAACAAAAAGTTGTATTTCTGGAAGCAAGTTTGATTTCAAGGGAAACCCCGATTGTACCTTCTTTGTGCGAGGTCTCAATCAATATTGATTTAATAATAAATTTAATGCTTTTTGCTCCATAAAGTATAAACCTTCTTATCTGTATACAAGTATAATTTCCTAATCACTTCGATTTAAGCTTAAAAATGTTTGTGACAACAGCTGTCACACATTATTTTCGCGCTGTGCCCACAGCAGAGTTTATAGAATTTCCTGGCTGCCGCTCGCTGACTAATGGCGATCGTTAATAGCCGGCTTTATCAGCCGGGATCGCAAATACATACGTACGGCATGGAAAAAAAAGTTTATAAAAAACTGACCAACCGACTTGGCTGGCAATTGAGCTGTGCGAAAGTGTGTTTACCTTCTGATTCGAAACTTGCCGCCGAACACCATTTTCATGTGGTAGACGGTATCCAGTATTGTGAAATCCAATTTGGTAGCCGATGTGGTTGATGATGTACGCCAAATGACAAACAAATATATATACTATAGTATTTAAACACCGAACCGAACTTTGCGTGATATCTTTTTTTTTGTTTTCTTCCTTTGCCAGTTATTTGTGCAAATCGTATGCAGTTTGTTGGCCTAACATTTGAACCCGCCGGAGCTGAACTTCCTTGTTTCGGTTTTGTTTTCTTTGTTGCATTCAGGAAACAAAATTGGCCGCGAAATGAAATTGATACACATGCAGCCGGTTGACACGAGAGTTTTGCATTTTTAATTGCCGAATTTCGCAGGCAATTTGAACGTAATATATCCACACGGTCTGTTCGAACCACACAGTCTGTTCGAACTATCGAAGAGCACGAACGTGAACGTCCGAACGCGGCAGCGGTTGTTACTCGATTGAAGTAGCGGCTATGGTGGCGGGATGATTGCCACAAAAACACAACACAAACCGAAAACACACTTCACTTAAGAGAGGAAAAAACTGGTTGTAAAGAGTGGGTTTTATGGCTCTCTCTTAGTCGGCGGCAGGTGGTTGAGTCGGCTTAAATCTTGGCTTAAAGGTTTGTTGGCTAAACAGAGACACTCACCGGGCAGGAATTCTGCTAAATATAAATAAAAAACAGCTAAAAATATTACTACTCATATGGTATATAAAGTGAATTGAAGTTCTGGGCTTCCCTGGTTTATTATCTACCGTAATTTATGGCCCATTGAATTAAGCCATTTATTGGCAAGTCTTCTCAGATTGTTAACACAACTTTTATGGCTCTCAGCGAGTATATTTTGTAGACTCTCTTTGGGTATATTTATACTCTTTGAAAGAGTGTTTCTTAGTGATAACAATTTGACTATGATTGGGTTTTAGTAAAATTTATATGAATATTTTATTTGCATTTGTCTCATATACTTTTTAAAATTATCTTTTTGATTTAAGAATTAATTTTCAAACCAAAAAGAGCCTGTTTATTTCTTTAATCTTTGGTAGAGAATGAGTACTTAAATGGTCTTTTTGTCATGTGTTAAATGCTTGTTAATAAAAACCCTTGGTAATTCCTCCCTTCTATTACTGTATTTAGTTCTTAGTAAAAAAAAGTATGGAGTAAGAGAGACCACCTATTTCTCTTACTTCTCATTTTTTCTCTTATTTGTTAACAACAAATATTGAAGCATACCATAGCGTTGCAAGCACTTTAGAGTCTGAAGAAACCCCCAAAGCAGGCTATACTTGAGGCCCAAAATGGCATACAATTTAAACACGTATAGCCTGCTTTGAGGCCCCAAATGGCATACAAAAGGAACCTTGTGCTGGCCATAAAAGGTATACGTTTATTCCTGTTTTCAGTATTCTTTATATCAAGATTTGCCTCAGCTTAAATGAGCTTTATTATATGTATGTAGGTACTTGAACTGTCAGTACCAAGCCCCCAGAAACCATTAAATTCAATCACCTTTTGTTGCCGCATGTTCTCATCGCCAATCTGTTGCATCGTCATCGTCGCCGTCGTCGTCGTCGTCGTCATTCGGAGCAAAGTTCAATCGATCATTGGGCTTTGTGATATTTAGCCGGCGATAGCTGGCAGAAATTATGGCAAACACTTTGTTAAGTTGGCTCTCGCGAAAGAGCCGCCTGGCGACGTCGCCTAATCACGGCAATTGCATCGGAAAACAGTCGCGACTTGCGGGCTGGATAAATTGAATTGTCTAGCTTGGCGTTTTCCATTTAGTTTTTTTTTTTTATTTTTTGTTCGCCTGTTCCTTTTTGTTAACGCTTTGCTTGTGCCGCTGTGGCAACACGGCGAATGAGTGATTTATAGCGCGCATACGACGCGTGGTCTGTGGTCGCTCCAGCTCAATGCCGTCGCAGCCGGCCAGCAAGCAAAGCTGGCAGTTAATTTGAAAATAATACACAGCTCAGGCCGGAGTGTTGCCAAATTGTTAAGGAGAGGGAATTAATTCGGCAAAATGCCTGCACTTTGCCGCGATTTTTTGGCCGACGGCTGTGCGAGGCGATAATTAGAGGTGGCTGTCAAGACACAGAACACATGGCACACCTTTCAGGGCTTTTTCCTTTTGGCCGTGTTGCTCTAATTGCAGTCTGCAGGTGAGTATCCGTCGAGAAATGCAGGCGATGCAGGCTGCCCTTTGCTCCATTTTCCGCACGCCAAACAAAAACTTTCAAAATGCAAATTAGGCACGTTCGTTGCTCTCGCGGTGAACGGCATTTGAACCCCCGACCGACCGGGCTTAAACGACACAGCGAAGCGCTCTGACAAGCCCATTTACAAGTCGCCAGCCAGCCAGCCAGCTAGGTAAATCCTAAATCCCAATCCCCCGGATCCGAGGTTGAAAACTTTGCCACAAATTGTGTCAATATTTGTCTCGTGCTGGATGCTGCTGCTGCAACAAATCGTGCCGCAAAGGTCTCCCCCGGTGTCAACCGAGCCACCAAAAGAAAACAAAATCAAAGCCCCCACAAAAAAGAAGTAAAGAAAAAAACTGAAACCGAAACAGGCGAGTAAAAAACATGACAGCCCATAGAAATTATTGAACATGGACAATGCACAGTGTGCAGGAATTCAATTAAATATATCAAAGAAAGGGGGATTATGTAAGTTATTAATAAAAGTTTAAGGGAAAGAGGAGTTTATGCAATATGGCTTGAACTTTAAACTTGAATTCGGGGTGTTATTTTTTAAGGAAATAATTCAATAAATAAGGTGTTAATCCTCTTTAACTCATTAACTTATAATTATTTTTTAGGCTCTCTGGTATTACCCAAAAGCTTAACCACTGTGCCTCTGAGTTATCTAATAAACCCCAAAAATTGGGTGCGATGCCAAACAGTGAATGCAAAAACTATGCGCTCTCGTTGCGCTAATGAACCGCCCCGGCGTTCATCTATCAATGTCAGCCACGGCCAAGAATGGACCTTTTGTCCCGTCCCGCTGGCCAGATAAATTTCGATATTCAATTTGATTGGCTTTTACCGGGCACAATCAGAACAAAGAATGGTGTTTGCAGCTAGCCGTCTTTTCGGGAATCTGGGGAGTGGTGCTGCTGGCGCTGTGCCGCCTGCCCACACGCCAAGGAGCCAACACATAAATCGTTATTTGGTTGACACATTTTTGTGGCTCAGGTGGTTCAATTGGGGTTTGGGTTTTTGGCGATTGGCAATTGGAGTCGCCCCGGCCAGTTCTTTTTTTGGGGTTTAGTGGGTCGAAAGCGAAAGTCGAGCAGCTCAGTGAGCAGTGTATTTCATAATCCAATTAAGCATTAGGCGACAGCTGATTGACGGCTCCAGGCGGCTAAGGAAGCGGCTCATTAGCCAAGAGCCAAGATCAGCGTCTCAGCGGATCGGCTACCGTGCCACGCACTCCATTCACAGCTAATTGGATTCGATAAGGTCAAGAACAATGAACCGGGGAGCGGCCTAAGCTCACTGAATACCTATTCAGATTTGAAGTGGAGGCGATGCTTTTCTGGGTTAAGAACTACATTGTATGCTCCTTAATATCGAATTTAATAAACCCAGTAAATAATATGTGAAAAGTACTCACCTTTTCTGCTGGTTACTCTCCAGATTGCTGGCAATCACATTGTCATGGGCGGCGGATCTGGCACGCGGCAGCAGAGGAGGCGGCGGCCCCGCCACGGGACTGGCCTCATTTTCGAGGATGGGCTGCTGGGGCGTGTGGTGCGGACGCTTGCGCGTGGTGGGCAGATTACTGGGGCTACCAACTACTCCTCCTCCATTCGCTAGGTGCTTGTGCTGCTGCTGCTGCAAAAAAGAGGCAAAGACAGTCAGAATCCAATTACCAAACAGTAGTTGGATGCAGTCGCTCGACCCACCTGTAAGCTCGTTGGCTTCTTGGGCACCAGCGGTGGAACCTTGGCAACTGGCGGAGCCACGGCGTAGGCGGTGCGTCGAGTGGACGCCCCGGCAAAGCTGTTCCGACGATTGGGCGAGGCCGGCTGTGGGCGCGGCTGCAGTACTTCCGGAGGCGGCGGCGGCGGCAGGGGCTCGTCAAAGGTATAACTGGTGTCCAGTTCGCTCTGCGGCGGCGGCGGCAGCTCTGGCGAGGGCACCCGGAGATTTGGATGCTTGGGCGGACGTTCGGGCGGCGGTCGGTGATGATGCTGCTGCGGATGGTGCTGCTGGTGGGCCAAGGCGGCGGCCTGCTGGAGCAGCAGCTTGTCCCGCATGGGCGCATACTCAGTGGCCGAGGAAGTGCGTCGCGTGGGCAGGGCCAAGCCACGGCCTCGAGGAGGTGGCGGCGGTGGCGGCATGCCACAGTCATTGAAGGAGTTCTTCTCCGCGCTGCTTATGTTCCTTATGCTGGGCGCCTTCACCTGCCCCTGGGCCTGATGCAGTTCCCGGAACTCCGCGTAGTCGGAGGCCGAACTGGAACGCCTCAGGATATTGGGCAGCAGGCTTCGAGAGCGTGGTGGCGGCGGCGGAGGCGTGGGTGAGTTGCAGTCCCGCGTGGAGGCATTGGAATTGCTACCCCCAGAGGGAGGCAGACCCACCATAATGGGACTCAGATTGTTGGGCAGCGACTTGCGCTCCAGCGCCTGGTAGGATTGGGAGTGCGGACGCAGCAGCTGCTGCTCCTCCTTCTGCTGCTGCTGCTGCCGCTCCACGTAGGATTGGACCGCGTTCTTCTGGAGCGCCTTCAGGGCCGGATTCGAGAGGCGGTGCGTCTTGCTGGGCTCCAGGTAGGCAAACTTGGGCGGCTCACCCAGCTGCGTGCGCTCAAAGTCGTTGATCCTCTCGGCCACCGAGTGCCAGGTGGGCTGCACTGCGGCTCCCGCTGGCGTTATCACAGGTAGTCTGGAAATAAGGAGTCAGATTAATAAAGGAACTCCCAACTTTAAAGCTTAATCTTACTTGGCGGACTTGTGCAGTCCGGAGCTGAACTGCGGCTTGGGATGCTGCACGTACTGCGAGGTGTTGCTGTGCACCGGCTCCGTGTAGGTGCTCACCGGGAACAGGCGGTGGTTGCTGCGGTAGGAATCAGTGCTATTGGTGGGGCTGTGACTGTGACTCTCCATGTTGGGCGTGCTGCAGCTGAGGACCTCTGACTTGCCAAGAGGAAGCTGCAGCTTGCTGGGCTTTCCGGCTGGCGGTTGGGGTGCAATGGTGACCACTGCCTCGCTGCTGGAGATGGTCACCGAGATGCTGGACTTGTGCTGCTGGCCCGAGGATCTGCCCAGATGCTGCTGCTGGTGCTGCTGCTGCTGGAGATCGCCCATGGAGTGGGATTGTCCGAGGAGGGAGCGAGGCTTCTCCGTGGGCGATTCCAAGGAACTTTGTGTGCCCAGCTTGGACGACTGGCTACTGAGGTGGTGATCCTGCTGCGGAAAGTGATGCAGCGCCATTGATGTATGCACCGGCGGATAGCTGGGACTGTGCCGGTGCTGGATGCGCAGGGACTGAGGCTGCTGCTGCTGCTGCTGGTGAGCCACCGTGGCCTCCTCGGCAATCACCTTGGAGGAGCTGCTCTCGGTGGGTGAGCTTGGGGCCATCGGATCGTTGTCGTGCAGGTACAGCACGCTCTCGCTGTGGTGACGCTTGGGGGTCAGCACCCGGGAGCTGTGCACAATCAGCTGCGAGGAGGAAACTGCAACGAAGGGAAAAGAGAAGGTGGAGCACGGTTAGGGCGTGTCCTCGGCCATTCTAAAAAGGAGTTGCTTGGGGTAAAAGTGGGCCACTGTTGTTGGTGACTAGCCAAGGTCGTGGGGGAGTGGGCAGAGTCAGTTCCAAATATATACTGTTTATATATATATTTTTGGGCAACCTTCTCTTATTACAGCCGCCACCCATTCACCCCAAAACTGTGACTGTGCCACTGTGACCCGAAGCCAACTCAGGTTACAGCCACAATTGCCAATTGTTCTTTTAGTTGTTTTTGTTTAAAAAATATATAAATTTCAACGTTTTCTTGGGGGTTTAAATTTTAAAAAATAAGATTTAAACATTTATAAAAATATATTTGTTGACCAAAATAATTATTAAATAATCAAGAAAATCTAGAATCCAGAATGAAACAGTTTCCGAATTTAATTGACGAATTAATGTTTAATAACAAAATTAACAGAAAGCTTGTCATATTGTTTGTTTTTAAATAATATTTATATACTCTAAAATATGATGCTTCTATTTATAAATAAGAACAAGCCAGTCATCCTGTTTATATTTAAATTAAACAATAATTTATCTTATTTTCAAAACAATTTAAACATTAAACAATAAATCATTTTCAATTGCGTATATTTATTTATTTCTTTCCTATTGCAAATATTAATTCTTCACATATTTTCCCTTCACAAATTTATATTTCTTTTAGGCAAATGTGGCTGTCTAACATACATATATCTCCAATAAACTTACCTGATTCTGCAATGGCGCTATAGCCGGTGGCATGACTCGCCTCGGATATATCGCTCATGGAGCCCAGCCATTTGAGGGTTTCCGTGGAGGAAGTGCTCTCCGAGCTATTGTTGTTGTTGCCATTATTATTATTGCTATTGCTGGAGCCGTTGCTAATGCTATTGTTGTTGCTGGATCCGGAGGAGGAGCTGGCATGGGAATGCGAGTGGGAATGGGAATGCGAGTGCGAATGCGAGAGGGAGTGGGAGTGGGACTGGCGGGCCAAGAGCGGAATGGGCGATGGCGCCACCGAGTTGCTGCAGACGGAGGAGAGATCGTTCTCCGACCAATGATGCGACTGCCGGGACAGAAGATCGCTCTCCTGACGTAATCTGCAAATAGAGTTGGAATGGAGGGAGTATTGGAATTAGAGTTGAAGTCGAGACTGAAGTATTTAGTTTTATATTATTTTTTTTTCTTCATTTTTGGCAAATCATTGCGTGCTACAGAAATTTGTCTGATTTGTGTATGATTTGTGTGTGCGATTTCTGGTTTCTGCCTATTGGCATGGCCGCAATTACTTGAATTTCTGGCTTAGCCTTCGCATCGGGCTAAAATAGACCCAGAAGCAGCGGCGGACGACAACGACTCTCTTCGGCTCCGGCACTTGGGGCAAGTTCAGACACCGAAGACATTCAGACACTTGGACACACTCAGGCATTTGGACAGAAAATAGAGCTAACAACCGGAGACGGAGCCAAGAAGACCTTGAGAGCCAAGCTTAAGCTGCTCGTTTTCGGTTTTATTTCTCTATTTATCATGTGTGTGTGTGTGTGTGTCTATGTGTGTGTGTCTGCCTTACCAAGAATTTTTTATGGCGTTTTTTAGTGTACAAATAAAATTCATAATTGTCGCTCGGCATTTGATGCGAGTGCGAGTATGTGCGCGGAAAAACGTGTTTGCAATGCAGTCGCCACACGGCAAGAAAATTATAGGAAAATGTGAGTATCTAAAAGATATTTTTAGAGATCGTATGAAGCTTTAAGGGCTTCTGAGGAATTTTATCGCTATTAATGAATTAATTAAGCAATATAAGAGATATAAGTATCAATAGTTTGCAGCTAAAACCAGTTGGAAATTTATCACGCAAGTGGAAAGTGTACCTTATTGCAAATGCACATTATCAGCCTGGAATTATTTTCCTTTTCAGGATTTTAGTGGAAATAAAATTAGAGACAATAGTTTTGTTTATTTCAGAATTACTTTTTGTCAAGAAAAATATCATTGATACATAATTTTATCAGATTTTTAAATATTTTAAAATGTTGTATTTCATTATCCTCAATAAAGGGAAACATTTTATATTTTTAAAAATTAAGTAAAACCTAAAACTAAAATAGTAACAGACTTGTGCCTGAGTAGCATGATGCTCTTTCATCTTTACTCTTACTATTTTTAATTAGCTCAACGAATTTCTCTTAATTTCTCTCTGTGCACCAACTATTTCCCTCCCTTCCCCCCCAAATTTCCCCCTGAACAACTTACTTATCCAGAAATGGCGTGGCCGATGTGGAATCCGAACTTGACACATAGCTATGGTACCCCTCCGACTGGGCATAGGAGGCCTGCTTCTGATGGTGGAAGGCCGTCTGGTCGTAGAACACCGAGGACCGGCTGTTGTACTCCTCGAGGCCCGCCTGGGTCAAGCCGCACTGGTCCATGGACGTGGAGCCGTGGACGAGATTAAGCGGATTCAGCTGGCCAGTGCTGGCCATGTGGTGGGGCAGCATGTCATCCTGCAAAACAACAAGAGAAATCGTCAGCGTCGATGTTGCATAAGTTCCAAGTTCCAAGCAAAGCATTCAAATGGTTTGTTTAATCATTAGTTATGTGACGATGACCGGAGGAGAGCCCCAGCATTTGCAAATGATCCGCGGCCATAATTACGGTCAAAGTCGAAGATAATGCTTAAGCTATAGCCAAAAAAAAAAAGAAAAATCAAAATAAAATCCACAATAATCCCACCGAACGGTTATTAGGTAATTAAGTGAAAATTATTGCAGTGCAGTCGCAGTCGCTGCAATTGCCGACGAGCAAACATATTTGAAGTGCAGCGCGGTGGCAGCCAAGATGTTGCCAAAGCATATATATTATTATATAGGTAGCAGTGCCCCTTGTGGGAGGGAGATGCAGACACCAAAAAAAACTTTATACAAAATACAATAAGAAGAAAAGAAAAGGAAAAACACAACCGCCAAGCGGAGCGTCCATAATAAGCCGGATTAAGTAATGTTTGTGCACAAGGCGAGCGGACCGGAGCAGTGCTCCACATGAGCAGGGCTCCGTCTCCGTCTCCAGCTCCAAGCCTTCCAGCGGTGATTCACGCTGCGATTCGGTGATCAAGTTCACTGGATTGGGTGAAAATTTGGTAACGAAAAAATAACAGTTCGATAGGGAGATCATTGCAGTGATCGGGGCTTTGGGTAAACAGTGATTAAATCCGCTAAATTCATGGCTATTAAGTGTGTTATTATGATCTTAAGAAAGAGATTAGCTGTAATATTTCCTAGTAATTCAGGTAGTAGCCCACAGGAAGTGCTATTATCTGCAAGAATCTTTGTTTATTTGAACATAAACAGTTTTAGTCACGCTTTCTGAAGGGGCTTTTCCTTTCTTTTATCTGCTCAAACAAAGAACTTTCTTATTAATAATATCATAGTGATGTGACTCAATTTACAAATTTTAAATATATTCAAAGGCAATAAGAAAACACATTAATTTTTAAACAAGAAATAGAGCACGTAGTTATCTTTCCTTCCAAACTTTGAGCTGCTTGAGTCACACTTTCTGCTTAATCAGTATTAATTCGTGTGATGTATGCTTTTGCTTTTCATTAAGGGTTATCAGTTCGATTTTTATTGATTATTGGTTCACACGATTTTACTTATAACAGATCGATAACCTACATAATCACTATATAATCAATGTTGTTATGGCGAAATAGATAAGGGAATGCTTATTTGAAAGACTATAAAATATAAGAATAAGTTATACAAAGATTCACAATTAAATAATTCACAAGACCTTATTTTATATAAATTTAAAGTATATAAAAGCTCTATTTTATGGTTCACTCTCTACTAATTTCTTTAAGAAAACCAAATCACAGTCTCCTTTTTCCAATTAACCACTTATCACCGCTGTGATCACTGTTTATGACACTCCCCAGTTACCCACATTTAGACCCTAAAAGCTGCCAGCACTCGTCAGCTCATCAAGTCAATTTGCTTGCCATCCCTCGTGTCGTATACTTAATTTTTGGATGTTTGCGCCTGCGACTCTCATAAACCAAATCGAATTGTAAATACTCAAGCATAAAGCCGAAACACATGGAGAAACAGCAACCGGGGTGAACAGAAAAGCATTAAAAAAAAAAAACCAAAAACAAAAATAAGCCAAGTCGAAATACAACTAACGTTCAAAAGTAACGAAAACGAAAACGAAACGTTACAAGACCAAGCCTTAAGCCACTTGACTGACTTGGCTTGAAGTCTCGATTGCATTGAGATTGGGGATTGTAGAGGTTTTTTTCACTATCTATATGTTTATATATATAGTCACATATATATAGCTTTATTGGTAGCTATATGGCTACGTGGGCAGCTGCTGCTGATTGTCTTTTTGACTTTGGCGCCACAAAAGCAGCAGAAATAAATCAAAAAATCATAAATGCTTAATGGCAAATATATATAATAATAACAATAATAACGAATCACATGAGACTGACAGCTTGCCGATATGCAATAGAATCGTTTTCTGGGTCAACTACTTAGGTTTCAAGTCAATCTCCCGCTCTGTCTCTGCGCCTTGGTTACTGCCTAGGGCGCATCGTCAAGAATTTTAATGGTTCCGAGCCACTCTCCGAATGTTCCCAAGAACTGGCGTCCACCGAGAGGCAAGACCTCATGGTTCCAAGTGGAGTCATTCATTCAGTCAGTCAGTCAGTCAGCCAGTCGATCGTCGTGCAGTTTCATTTCAGTTCGGTTTGGGTTTCGGCTTTACCTTATTTTTTGGCTGGGCCAATTGCCGTAATTATTTTGTCTCTCTAACACGAATTTAAATCAGCAACTGTCCCACGGGGCCCTTTACTTTGCCTTCGCTATTTTCGGCCCATTTCGTTCCTAGAGAAACCTCCTCTCTCTGGCCGAAAACCCATAATTATCGGCCACAGCTGTGTTGCCCATGTGAAATTGCCCTGGATGAGCAGCTCCAACTTGAGCTCAAGCAAAGTCTCCGTCTCCGTCTCCGTCTCCAACTCCGACTCCAACTCTAGCACAATAAATCAATGGCCAGGGCTCTAGTCCCGGGGATGGAGATGAAGCTGGATCTGGTGCAGTGGGTCACAGCTGGATCCGCTGTCTGGGATCAGGAGGGGGGACATTCTTAATGATCCCGTGCCACGGGCGAAATCAAACTTCCGTCCAAATGCCTCGCTCGGCGCGTGTTAAATAAATCACTTGATGAATTGTGCTAAGTGCTGTCTGCCTGCAGGAAAAAGCCTAGAAAATTGCCTGGGAAAACGGCTGTAGAAAGGTGCCTGCGGGCCATCTGGGCGTATGCGTAATATTTGTTAAACCATTAAAATTATATCAATGAAGCGGAAACCCTCTGGTGCAGCCCCCGGTGGCTCAGCTGGAGGTATAATAGTCACATTTTCTTTTTGGAATAAAGAAAAGCTCAGCCCAGGGCCTCTATTTGTTTTTGGACATCTTGTGGGGTTCGTGTATTTTAATTGTTTAAAAACCCCTTTAAGTGAAAATTAAGCCATGGGCCAACTTCCTGCAGTGTCATTTATTTTTGCTGGGGATTACGCCTTTTAGATAATGGTTTTGTGGGTTTTTTTATGCGGAAGTTAAATGACTAAATACATAATTCTTTAGGGGATATTACGAGGGATTTATTTGTAAAGTGGAGATAAAGAGTATTTATTTAAGGCAGGTATATTTTATATACGATTTTGTTAGTTTGTAAAATGTTTATCACTTCTTTAAAATTAAAATTATAATTTAATATAGAAAATTATTAGAAAAAAACTTTATCTTAAAGTTCTTTCAAGAGTCGCTCACATTTTATTGGTGAATTAATTTTCTTGAATCTCAATTTGAGCCTCAATATCTTTAGTCTGTTTTTTATATTTTTTAAGAGTATCTGCAGTCGTAATTTTCGAGTCTCCACTGTGACATTAGTCAGCTTGCATCCAGTAGACTCTGCTTGGAGAATTCCGCTCGCTATCAGCGAAACGCTTGACTCATGTGTGCAAAAAGGTCAGTTAGTCAGACTGTCGGACGGTCTGTGCCGCGTCGCGTGATAAGAGACAGCAGCACACGAGGAGCACAGCCAGCGAAAGAGAAAGAAACAGAGTTACGGACAGAGACAGAGACAGATTGACAGCCGCCCACATGTCTCGCCAAAGATGCGGAATTCGCGGCAAGAATGCAGGCAAACTGGAGATTTTCGTGTCGCCGATCAGCTTTATTCGGTTTTCTTTTTTTTTCTTTCTTTGGGGTTTTTCTTGGGGTTCGTGAGGAAAATTTGTAAGCACTTTTTTTTGTGTTTTTTGTTTCTTCTCAGCTATTTTGATTTGCGTTTTCCATTGTCGCTGTCTTTTAATGGCCAACACGAATTTGACTCTTTGCAGCGGAGAGTCGGCCAAAGAAAAGAAATTGCAATCAAAATGCGAGCAAACGTGTCAGTTGCCAACGTGGCCGAGCTTTGGTTTTAGTTTCGTAGCTGGATTCGGATTCGGATTGAGATTCAGCCTCAGCTACAGCTACAGCTACAGCTACAGCTTCAACCTCTCGGCTTCGGTTTCAACTTCAACTTGGATCGTGCTGCGATTTGGATTTGAATTTGGCAATTGGCAAAAGCACGAACGTTGAGTTGAACGGGGAAGCCCGCAGGCCTCGAGCATTAGAATTGAATTGCAAAGAGCCCAGACAAAAAATAAAAAAATACAACAAAAAAAAAACCCGGGTCCTGGCTTCCCAGCTAAGTTTCCGCAACTCCCCCTCCGCTCACCCAAATGGGCTTGCGTGCTATATTGGCCATTTATCGTCAAATTAAACGCATATCGCTGTCAATCTGCGCCCAAATTGGACACAGTCACAAAACGGCAGTCAGGCGAGCCGGGCCAGCACCTTGGTTGGAAATTATGGCCAAAAGATTATCATAAAGGATTGTAATTTATGTTTTTATAATTAAAGAAAATTATATTCTATACGTTTTGATATATTTTAGAAAGCCTCTGCACTTACAGCTGTGTTCACTGAAATAGCAGTGCGACAGAGGAACAATTTCAAAACGATTTTTTT
>JAEIIJ010011061.1:0-40777 GCA_018904815.1 Drosophila ogumai | reverse complement strand
TGGTTTTTTTTTTTTCAGCGAGCTGCTGCTCAAACCGTTAGATCTCGTGCCCATCGCTGCATTAGGACATTAGGAATATTATTTAAAATAAATAATGGCCAAACTGGATGAATACAATTGGTTTTAGAGCTGACATCTGGCGATTTAATAGCGAATTTAAGCCCGTAAAAAATAACCATTTATTGCAGATTGACTGCCTGCACAAGTGGTTAATATTATTATAAATTTGAAAGGACGGAAAAATTTGCAAACGATTAGTTCGAAGCTTGTGCTAATATTTCATTCAACTGCCGCCGGGGACGAGGCCAAATAGTTGTGAAAATATTTCGCCATCATTCATGGGGAGGCCGCTAACATTTTGTTGTTTAAATATTTTATTTGGCTTAAATCAAAATTCGTTTGCCAGGCATATTTTATATAAATAAATATTACAGTTTTTGCTGCCCTCGCACAAATTTTGAGTCATTTGAAGTGTTTTTACGCGCATTTGGCTACGGGCTTTTGGGGCTGAAAATGTTTTTCGTTAACTCCTGCTGCTGCTGCTCCTGCTGCTGCTTCTGGTCCTGCTGTTGTGATGATTTAGCGGGCGCAATCAAAGTGATGTGTATAACAAATTTACCGTTATTTATGTATACAAAAATTGCACGGCAATTAACTTTTGCGAGAACGCTGGACGTGGAAGCTGCTGCTCGAACTCGCCATATTCGCATCTACTCGCGTCGATAAAAAATGCATCCGACTAGCTGCTGGTCACATGCGGAAAATCCATGTTGCACATAGTTGCCCCTCTCCCTGGGTTCCTTTGTTCCCCCTCATTCCCTTCAGTCCGGTCCCTCTGAACAAATAGCAGCGGCAGTGGCACACCGAGAAAACTAAAGAGCATATTACAACAGGTCCTGAAGGACTCTATATTTAATTATTTCGTTAAAAATATTTCCATTTTGTATTTGTATTATTTCAATGTAGGTAAAATAAAGAACAATTAAAAAAGAAAATTAAATGAAAGTTATAGTCTTAATGCTAATGCTTCAGTATTTAGAAAATCTATTTCGCATCCAAGAGCTACCTCTATCCTGCCTTAACTAAGACCCTTGGCTTTATTGCGAAAGTAAACTATAGGTTTTATTTACATCCATTTGTATGTTAGCCCTCAAAAGAGTTGAGACCATTATTTAATTTTTGTATACCACTCATTTTTTACTCTAAAAAGTAAACCTTTATTCATTAATTTTTCCTCGGTGTATCCGTACAGCTGGTGCCCCCGATTTGTTCCCCCTGTCGGGTTGAAAATATTATTGGTTTAGTTACATTTGCATTTGTAACTGCGATTTACACAGCGGAAATAAAACACAAATCGCAGCAAACCGAACGGAGCAAATTGCACAAAAGGATAGAGCGAAAAAGGATGGCGATTGGCTTGGATTGGGCGTCCTTTGTTTTTCTCCCGGAAAGAATATAATTGCAAATGTCTGACAATTGGTTTTTATTGCTCTAATGGGCGACTCAGTGAGCACAGTGGCTTACCTTTGGAAGGGCGGCAAGATGCCAGGCGAATTTAAAGACAGTTGAATGGTTTTCACTTTATGGAGTGGAGTGGACTTGGTAAATAATTTCTATAGGTTGTAATATTACTACATGTTATTAGAATATAAAGCTGCTATATTAGCTGCACTAATACTAGTGATTCTGGCCGCCTGTTGATTAAAGGTGACCAGCGGCACAATGGAGCATAACGCTATCCCCTGCTACCAACTACAGGTTCAAAATTCCTTGGCGTGCGCGTTTCAGAGCCGGGACGAAGAGCTGTCCGTCTGTCCGAGTCGTTCGTCGTATCTCGTTGCAGCCCCGGCCCCCTAGGCAGCCTGCATATCATCAGATAACGAATTTGTGGAGTAGGTGGCAGGTGGCAGGTGGCAGGCCTCCAACGGGAGCTTTTGCCCAAACGGATGCCGTCTTGCCAGGTCGCAGTTGTAGCCGCTGCTGCGGCTGCCGTTTGATGATGATGAAATGGCGTGCCAGCAGATACTCGTCCTGTGCATGGGACACGCCCATCCGGCGCACACATACACACACAGACACACAAACTCCTGCACCCGCCCTCGGCACGAGTGTGGCCTGCCTGCCAGAAAGGAATGTGCAATAGAAACCAAAAATATGCGATATAATTCCACAGCACAATAGCATGAAGTACATCATCAGTGTGGATTTATGGTTGACTGCTAGAATAGGTCAGCTGCCGCATTTACTCCGAGAGCTGCAACGGCAACATCAGCAATTGGAGCTGTGGAGCTGGGGAGCTGATGCTACCGGCGCATCGAGCTTTAGGTAAATTACATGCACGGGCTCGTGCACATGCCACAGTAAAAGCGGAGCACATATGCCACGCCCACCAAACAAGCGACCACCCACATGAGCACGCAGAGAAAATAGGGGTTTTCTGGAGGGGTGCCTATAGAATATTAAATGTACCTGCAATCAAAAAATTTACTTTAATTTTAAATTTATTTTAAGATATATTTTCGTTAAAAAAAAACATAAGATCCTGTGTCTATTTATATTTCTCATGAAGTAATTGCGATGGAAACTCCGTAAATAACTACAATTTGGCTTCCAAACATTACCTAATATTTTCCGAAACCTTTTTAATATTACAATTATAGAGATTGAGTTTCTCAGATCAATTTCCAATAGTTTTTCCGGCCGTGCAGACCGATTCACTTTGGTTTTTCCAGGCTTTCGTGCTGCTGCTGCTGTCTCGTCTCGACTCGCTCCGTTCGAGAGCGCTGAAAAATATTGAAATCCCACTGACTGACTAACCGAACCGAGCTGAAAGGAAACTCACTCGCTTGATTCTTTTTTCGAGTCTCCGTCCCTCTCTAATGACGTGTGTTTGACATGAAATATTCATACGGGCGACAGTCGGATAGAGCTCTCCTGTTTGCCTGTTTTCCGGGGGCACACGCAGCCGGAAAGGTCCTTAAAGTGTCACCAAGTTTGGAGCGCGCCCTTTGGGCAAAATGCAAAACTCAAATCACTTGGCATTAGTCTAATGGCCGGCCCAACTGGCGTTGCTTTTTAGCCAAAAAAGCAACAACCTTCAAAGGGGAAGACGTCATCAGCGATGTCTTAACTTAACTTAAATTTTCCAAGAAACGTTGCTGACCTTCTGTTGCCTGATTTGTAATTCAAAGCCAGCGCAGGGCCGCTCCGCCCTCCCGACCCTGGCCGAAACATATGTTACGAATTATAAGGAATTAGATTCATAATAAAATAAAGGAGCCACCGTCAACTTGTAATCAAAACAAAATATTTCCCATTCCCCCAATCCGCACCCGGATGCCCAGAAACTGTCCGCACGAACGGATCGCCACCCTGGCGGCGGGCAACCATCGAAATTTTTGCTCCTGGGGCAGCCCCAACGGCAGCAATCAGTGCACAGTGTGTTCATGGTTTTTGGTAAATTTCTGGCTGCCATCAGGTGAAATTTGATTAGGGTCGTAAGGGCAATGATTGAGAAAACGTGATCAAATATGTTGCCATAAATGTTTAAATGTTGCTGCTAGCTTTTGTCCCTGCTCATCCCATCCGGGCTCATTCCCGGGTCCCCCTCGAGTCCCCTTTGATTGCCATTGTCCGAGGGAACGGACGGACGGACGGACGGACAGAGTGCATATGAAAGGAAAACTTGGGTTTATTATGTTGATGACTTTTAGCTGTGATTATCGTTGCCCATTTATGCCTGTCGTCGCCATAACGCTTATAAATGGGTCCCGCATTTCCTGTTTTCTTTTCCAGCTCCTTCCGCCTTTTTAATATCTTGAATTGGGTTGCGTGCTGTCCATGCAAAGATGGAATTTTATAAATTATTTATAATTAAGATCGAGCTGGGTGATTTCTTAATTTTCTTTCTGTTCTAGAAGAGCTTAGGTTAAAATGTTGTGTCTTACGATTTGAGCTGAAAAATGTCTAAATATAAATGATGTTATAATCTTACTATTCAAGTCTAAATGTTTATTTCTAGTTTCATTGTCCGATGAGTTTTAAAGAGAACAAATTACCTAAATTAAATAGTATCCGAACTTTAACATCAGATTTCCGCTGTTCCTTTTATCCCATTTAACTTGCCATCTACATAAGTCACAATCCAATTAAATTTCACCGCTTTCGACGACAGCAAACACATGTTAACATTGCTGCCCGAAGTGAGGCCCAAATTAATTAACACTAGTCAATACAGACTAGTTAGCTAACTGGGTTAAATTTTACTTAGCCGTTTGCTACGCTAATGCAAGAGCACACAGACGGGCCGTGGGCGGGCCCAGCGGCAAGGTCAAATGGAAATGGCTACCTATGACCCCATCTCAACTGCTGTATTATCGGGAATTAAACCGAAATTTCAGCGATGCTGTGGTTAATTTAGATATGGATATGAACCACCTCGCAAATGTGGTTCGCCACACGCACATCGAACTGCCACGCCCACGAACCACACTCCGGCTGGGTTCGCATCGCATCGCATTTTCCACACCCACAAGCACTAACAGTGATGGTCGAAATAATAGCGCTAAATTTCCTGCTTCAAAGATTTCTAAAATTTGAACTTAAATAGATTTAATCAATGATATTTTGTAAATGGTAGTGGCTTGAATAATTTGTTATTTGTATTAAAATAATATTTAAAAAATACAGCTTTAATTGATATTATATTATCGATAGCGTCTATAGCCAAGCGTTGATCCTGTCGGTGGCTTGAGTGGATTTTAACGGGTTACCTTCCTGCCACACTCAAGGTCCATTCTAATCAGGCAGTTGGAGTCGTGGGGGGGTTGCTATGCCACCAATCTAGCAATATAATTACGTTAACCAAGTGGTGGGTATGGATTACGGCTTTATGGCATAGCTCGAATGCATATTGCAATGTGTGCTGTCTTAATTTGTGATTGCTTAATTAAACCAATTAGGAACTCGCAGGGCGCCCCCTTTTCGCCGGCTTTAATGCGTGGATAGATATAGATGTATATATATGCCATGCGGAGCTGATCATTAGCCGCATTGGTCGGCTTTTCCGGGCTTTTGTCGCCGGTATAAGCGCATTTGCATAACTTATGCTGAGCCCCGGCTGAGCAAATGACCCCGCGCGTAGTTCACGCCGCTGTAAAGCTTAAAACTCCCCTTCCAAGGGTATGAAAGAGGTATGTGCGTCTTGAATCACTTACAAACAAACCCAAGAAATGCTTAAAAAATAAAATGTGTCTTCTGTTAGCTGAAAACCAAAAATGTTTGGGTGTATTTGGGGAATAAGTTTCCAGATAAATCTAATTGGTATGTCAGAGTCGGGTTCGCCACTTACCGAACTACTGGGACAGTCCCTTGGGGCATGGTCCCATCATTTCTAATTTATAAACCTAATGCGGTGCTGACGCAGCAGCAGCAGGAGCAGGAGCAGGAGCAGCAGAAGTAGAAGCATCTTCAAGAAAAAGGAGCCAGCTGCATTGTCCTGACTATTTAAAGTCATTTAATATGCAAGTGTCTTTGTCCTGGCCTGCCCGCCTGCCCCTTTGCAAGTGCAAGTGCAAGTGCGAATGCGAGGCCGTCGACTGTCATATTTATTTTTCATTTGAGTGCAGCGCGGAAATAAAACTTTGCCATTTGGCAAAACAAGGGCGCGAATGTCGCGCTTCTTGGACGCACGTCAGCTGGCTTCCTTCCTGGGCTGCCTTCCTTGTTGGAACTCGGGGAAAAAGTACATGCATTTTCATATAATGCAGCTGCAGAGGATTGTACATTATTTAGGGTCCTTTAAGGAGGCAGCAGCGGATGCCGCGCCTGAATAATTGAATAGGACGCGCTGCGTAATAAATGCTTTCTGCCAATGTGGTGAAAGTTTTCGCACCCCCCACACCCCAAGTGGCATATATATGTATTTATTGCCCCTGCCGCTGCTTTGTTTTGGCAGCCAGCGTAACTTGCAGCTGGGATGAGATGGAGCCCGGAACTCGGAACTCGGAACTCGGAACTCGGCTCATCGGTTGCCGATCAAGTCGGCTGTCAAGTGGCCTCTGACATGAATTTTTCAGCAGCCTACTTAGGCGGCATAAAATTTTTGCCGCACGTGTTCATTTCCATTAAATTTCTATTAGCGGGCAGCGCGGGGTACTCTCTCCCTCTTCACAAAAGCCCCAGCAATTAGGCAAAAGTCCTCGGCCAAAAAAAAGCCCCTCGAACCGAAACTGTTCATCAACATTTTCGGTGGTGTTTGGGCATGATATCTATGTGCGTAAGCTTGTACTTTTCACTTGCGAGGTATTTCCCGGCCGAGAAACTTTTCGTAACTGTAGGAGGGGGAATGTCGGAAAAAAATATATGAAGTAGTGCCGGGGAAATGAGCAAGAACGATTGGACGAAATCATAAACAAATACTAAATGAATTCATTATTATTTAATTAAATTGATACAAATAGTTTGAGGTCTCAGAACTTTGTATATCTTCTTCGTGAACTATTAGAAAGTTATTCGTATGTAAGTTATAATTGTAAATATTTTTAAAAAATATAGATTTTAGGCAAACGATTACATCTTTACTTCCATTCAAAGCTACCCAAAAATACATCCACAGAACCTTATGTTTTCCTAATTACACGATAAGAACCTGCCTGTATTCGGTCTCATCTCACCATAATCAAGTGTAAATGATAGCAAAACGGCGAAAAAAGAAGGCAGAAGAGCAGCCAAAAGTTAAATGCAAAGTTCTGAATGTGAAAATGAGCTAAAGTGAAAGTTTTTTCCTTTTTTTTTTTTGCCGGCTCCTGTTGCCGGTTCTTCATATTATTATTATCTGCCTTAATTGTTTTTCTTTCGACTTATTTACTTCGAGGCCCTTCTGGCTCATGACTTGGCCGTGTGTGTGGGGGGTAGGGAAATTTTAACAACTTTGCTAAAAATCTATTATTACGCTCGACACCAGGACGACGGCAACGGTTGCCGGAGCCGGACCAGCTCGTTTATTTCCGCACGGAAATTGCCCTGTGACAAAGCGCTTTTATGAACCCGTCACCACCCACCACCCACCTCCCATAGCACCACTTACCACAACATCTACCGCCACCTGCTTTGCCCCAGCACCACACTTGTTGGGCCTCTTTCCCTGAGCAAGACATCAGGTGTTCGAATGATTTGACAAAAAGTGTTTGGCGTTTTGTCGAACCGCGCGCCGTAAGATTAGTGCGGATTTTATGGACTTACGCGGCGTCAGCTAAACTGCGCGCAGAGCCCATGGTCACCACCAAAAATCGCCTGGAATACAGAGAGAATATGAAAGTAGGTACTGAGATGTATTCTATAAAATATTAAATACAAAATAATAAAATATAAATTCTATATAGTACATAGATATGAGTTTAAGGTAAAATGTGAATATTTTCAGCGTACAAAATGGACTGCTAAGATGCTTACTTTTGCGCCCAATCATTTGTGTATGCTTTATTAATTTTAGAGCTATAAATTTCGGAATCAATATCTACATATTTTCTAAAAGTGCAGAATACAGCCACCCTCCCACGAACACCCACCGCACTCGATCCGTCTGCACCTGACCAACTTGTGTCGTTTCACGGCTGAAAGTTTTCCGAGCTTGTGGCTGTCGCTTTTTTGTGGCCCTGTTGTCTGTTTTAATTTGTTTACTTTTATTATTGAGAGATGCCTGCCGACTGCTCTCTGCGGTTCTGCTCCGACCTCGGCCAGGCAACAGCCGTGGTTGATTGGCTCTAAGCCCCCGGACAGGTGCTGTCCCCCGAGTCACGGGGCCCTGTCAATTGTTTCTATTTTTTGTTTTTTTTTGGGGGATTTGACTTCTGGTCTGTTGTTTGTTAATTGATATTCATACAAGACGTGCAGATCAAGATGTCAGGGCGCAGGGCGAACACTGAGGGAAATGTGACTCAACTAGGAATAAACAAATAAAGTTATGTGAAACTAGAAGTTACATTTACAAACATGTAGAGGCAATTACTTTGACTCAATATTCAATATAACACCGTTCTTTTAAGTACTCAATACATTAAGCATTAAAATAATCTTTAAGCTACATAAAAATTGAGTCCAAAATATTTTTAGCTTGGCTTTGTTGAATTTTACTGCGTGAACTCCTTCCGAGAGCTGACATCAAAGGTTGTCCTCTGCGGAACTGGACTATCAATGGCCAAGGCGAAACAAAGGCACGTCCTAGACTCATTAATAATTTTCGCTGTGCGCATAATTATATATAACACAGGGCAGCGGAAATTGCTAAAAACTATGGCAGCCAACAGAAGCACAAGCCGAAGTAGAAGCGGCAAGCAGCAGTTTTGAGCAACGATGTCAACGACGACGATGACGCACTTAACTTTTAGTGTAGCCTGCAATTTTTACTACACAACCCCAGCTCAAAGAGCTCTGGCCATCGCCATCGCATAGCCATCGCCCGTCATTGTCGATGACTTCGCTCTGGCACTTGGCTGCAACTTTGTCTGGCATCAAAAAACAGGAGAGCGGTCCGACGGCCAATAGCGGCGACCATAACTCTTTGTCCCGCTCAGCAGTTATTGAACATTTTCAATTACTTTCAGTTGAAAGCATAAATTTTTAATAATTTGAAACATGATAAAGGGAAATTAAAGGCGAAACTTTGTCCCAGAAAAGGGAGGGACAGAGGAAGGCAACGCACAAAAAAGTGGGCGGCCGGGCGTGTGGGCGGATGGCGTATTGGATGTCGCGCAGGATGTTTTATCAAACTATTATAATTACGTTGGAAAGACAAAAATTTTAATAAATGATAACTTTTTTGTCGTCAGCTCGTCGCAACTTATTAAAAGTATAACGCACAGCGTGAAGGATCTCGGACGGGATTCGGGACTTGGGGTTCCTGGGTTGGGTCGTGAACGTTGCTTTATTAACGAAATGTTGGCAAGTAAATTTTGTTATCAAAGTTTATTATGCCATAGGATGAACCGTCCTGGACACGGCTGCAGTGCGAATATTTAAATAGATTTTTAATATATCCAAAGGAAGCGGACTTGAGGCAGCAGTGACATCCTTCGTAATTTGATTAGATCCAGGCTGCACTCCTTGGCCATGAGGAGGCACTCTGGCCCAGCACTTTGCCAGATATTTGCCTGGGATATTGAACGCGATACCCTTTGTGTCCACCGGAACTTTAAGCTATATGTTATGGACATTTGTTACTGGATTAATAACAGAGATGTAAGCTATAATTTTATATATATTTCCATAAGGAGATTGTTAAGTTTTGCCATTTTTTAAACAATATTATAGGGATCCCTTTGAATCTAATCCTTTTGCAAAATTCAGTCAAGTTCTAGTCTTAATTTTCGACTCGCTTTTGCATTTGCACGACTTTTTGCCTTGTCAGTCAACCAGGGTGTTAAACATCCAACAGAAATGACACATATGTGTACATCTGTGCAATTGTCCTTCGGCTCCTGGGAGGGAGCAAACGCTGCGTGCACTCATTCATTTTTAAATGCGACCGAAATACTTGGCCCATTTCTTACTCCTCGCTGCTCCTCGGCAGATTTCCGAATTGTAGAGTTGCCAAAATGGCAAAAGTTTTTGGCAAATTATAACGGAGAGGCACATTCGCAGAAGCGGAATATTTGAATTTAATTTCGAGACAGCGGCTGAGTCAAGAAAATGGAATACTGCAATGGCGACAGCAGCTGTTGAGCTACTTTAACAGTCTGCTAGCTCATTAAGTTGCCACACACTCACGCAGCCAGGATATATTCGAGTGTTGAGGACGGGAAGGAAGAAGGGAGCCCGAGCCGGAGCCGGAGCTGGGGCAATATAATGCGGCACACAAATAAATTTGTCACAGAAATTTTGCAACTTTGTGTAATCCGCGGGGAGAAAGGGGCCCTGGCAACGGTCCACCCAAGAAACCACAACGCACAGAATCTAGAAATCAACGAGTTTATCTCATTAAAAAGTTATTTTCCGCAGCAGCTGCAAACACACGCCATCGGGGAGTGGAAAAGCGATGGCGCAAGGACTTTTCCTACACATGCCAACACAAGAAAAGACCGTGGCTCGTCGTCGAGGGGGCGATCGGGGGACCCGGCCCCGCCGCCATGTGTACTTAAAAGTACAGCGAGCTACGAAATATGTAAATCCACTTCATTTAATTTCGCATTTAGCCAAAATGCTAACAGCAAATGACAAATATTCTTGTTAAGAGGCATAAATGCAGCAGCGACCAGGGAAGCGGGGAGCACAGGAAGTCGAGGGGAGGTGCTGGTCATACACTAAGCAAATATTCTATAATTTATTTTATTTGTATTCATATATTCAAAGATTTTAAAATAATATATTTTGATTTATTGTATAATTACTACTTACTTAGGTGTTACTAAATATTATTATATGCAAAAATCAAATAAGATCCGCTTTATTTATATTTCTTTCAGCGTAGAAAAGACTTCCCTAGACCGCCTTGCCTTAGCCCGACTCGGCTTGACTTGGCTTGGCGTCTATCCAACTGGGCCTTCGGCATGGCTACAGCCGAAGCCGAGGCCGGAGCCAGAGCCAGAGCCTCCTGCTCCTGGCAGTGTCATCGTCGATTTTTGTTGCCTTTCCTGCTGATGTTGGTGGCGGCACAGAAGTGCCTGTGCTCGACATACTTTGCTCCAAGTATTTTCCAACTACGCCGCCGTCGCCGCCAAAAAGACAAAGTACATTTCCGTTGGCAGTTTCCGGTTTCCGGTATTGCTTTGATCCACAGCAGCAGTCTTGCCAGCAATCCTTGCCACAGCTCATTGTCCTGCCGGTGACTGCCAGCGTTATTTCCGTAATAAATCGAAGCATCGACTCGAAAATTAATATGGCTAAGTGCAGGCGAAAGCGAGAATGGCAAATCAAACAAACAGAAACACGCAAATGAAGTGCACGTCCAAAGGCAAGGTGGGAATAGCCATTGGCTTTGGTGCAGCTGCTGTTTTTGCTAGGTCGAGACCTAGGATTTGGCCATCACATCGGTCCCCCGCTTCTATCCGGGCATTGTTGTCCACCAGCTCTGAATGCTTTAGCAGTTTGGTCAATATTTGTGCTGCGCTTTTGCGTGTCCTGCTTTGCAGGAGCTCCTGCATATGCAGATGTCGTAGACGGCGCACATGTACACTCAAAAAAATCAATAAAGATAAGGAACCTTATTGCTTTATTTATAAAGTGTAAGTACCTTCTATATATATATATATATCTTATATGAAACAGTTAAATATCAAAGTAATTTAAATGCATTCCCTTTCGTTTTAATATATTAATACATACATACGAGTTCGCAAATGATTTTCAACTGATGTTCTTAAAATATATATATTTTTTTTTTAAATTCAGAAAGTTGTTTTAATTTTTTCGTAGTTTTTCTCAGAAAGGTTTCGGCCAACTCTACCATCTACCACCTCCTTACGTTTTTTCAATGGACTAACAAACATAAAAAGGGGCTTACACCTCGCTTAGGCTCTCCCACACATCGGCTTTGGCCTCGGCTCTGGCTTCGACGGGCCCTTGGACGGAGTATTTACCTGCTGCAGCTTTCCTTGCTTTTATCCTTTCCCACCCGAGCTGTTGTCCAGGTGCGGTCTCTTCAGTAGATTAGCATTCTGACCGCTCCGGTCGGCCCCTTGAAAGTGCCCGGGCATGGGGAATTCGTTTTCGACAAAATTCGGCTTCCTTTGCCGTGTGCTCTCATTTGGTGTAATGGATAAAACTTGTCTAAAACTTATTGAATGTATTTTCCATTTTACGGATGGATATCTATCAATTTGAGATAGTTTTCTCGCAGTTGTTGTTGCTGCATGCGGTCAGTTTGGCCTAAATGCATCGATGGCCAATACAACAAGGCCACTCGTCTTTCCAGCCGAATTTTCAAATATTGGCCAAGATGAGTGTAGACAGTCGAACTGAATTATGCACACGTGTTATATGCCTTTAAAATGCTTGTGCCCATATTACGATATATATGTGTCTGTCGGTTATGGCCAAGTTAAATCGGATAAGACCAGAAAGTAATAATTGATCTGCTCCCAATGAGGACTTCGAAGCAACGATAATTGCCTTTCTGGATTACCAAGTCAGTATCTCGTGAAACGATACTTTTAGACAAGGAGTTGGTTAGATAATCTAGGGAAATTAATCTTTTCGAAGAGATTATTTAAATAAAAATTGAATTTAAAAGCATTGAATTTTAATTTAACATTTAATCAAGTCTATTTAACATACCCTAATCTTACTAGAAATATACTTGATACATTCCTTAGAATTCATTACAGAAATATGTAAATATTTCAGGTACAACTTGTGTAACTCATACTTATGATCCAGGCTTAAAGTGAGTTATTTTTATACTGCAATATGAACGGCTTAAATGTACATATACAAGTTCTCGCACACATTTTATGAATGCAGCTTAACTTTTTTTTATCCTGTGGCCAATGGACACCCTTTGAGTTACTCACATTTCACAGAGAAATAAAGCCAGCTAGGTCCTTCTGTAAGTGCATCGATTAATTCTTCTCTGAAACATATTAACTGTCCGACACATACACACACAGAAATTCCCGCAACTTTGTTTGACCGCTTTGAGGTTTTAATTTGAGCTGCGAGCGAACATTCTACGAGGCGGGCAATCAAAGGTCAACCACTTCACTGGCACACCCACGCACACACATTCTGGGGGATACCCAAAACTTTATGCATCATTTGCATGGCCAACTGGCGGAGGTCGTATAACTCCGGCCCAGTGGGCATTAATGGAAATCAATCCAGTTGAAAATTAAAGCAAACTTATTTAAAATTCCTCAGAAGTTGGACGCTCCCACTTCGTGTGTCCCCATTTACTGGCAATTTGTTGTCGCCTTTGAGTTGCCTTTGTGTTATTTACTAAAAACTTAAAGGACTCAATAAAATAGCCCTGGGATGCACGCGCTATCCTTCATTTCTTTTTTGATCCTATGCAAACAGGCAGATAAAAAGTTACCCAGTAACTGACAAAAGCAGAAGGCAGGTCGTCTGGCTCTGATTGTGAGTTCTGAGATTCCCAGTCTCCCAGTTCCCCTCTTCCCAGTTCCGCAGCTTCCTTGTGTGCCGAAAGGTCAGCATTTGTGTTTGCTTTGTAATTTGTTTATGCAAAATTGCCGGAGCAATTTCATAATGGGTCAAAAGAGAAATCAACTTTTGTCGAGAGTGCTTTAAAATGCATGACAACCACAGCCAGTAGTCGGGCCGGAAAATGCGCCTGATTGCTGCCAGGTTGTTGTCGTCGTTGGCTAAATGGACCGGATGTCAAAAACTAAAGTTGCCAGTTGTTGTTTTCTTTTTTTTTTTATTGCTTTTCCGTGGGTATTTCGCTTTGTTAAAGACATTCGTAACCTTATATGTATAAAATATGTCTTTATTTTTGAAGAACTCCAAGCACAAGTCCCATAACAGAATGGTTTTTGGGAGATTAAAATGTTTCTTTTTTAATATATAAATTAATAAGCAGATATTTTAAGATGTAAATATTCTTCAAATGCTAGACTCTTTGTGCAAATATATTTTACCAAGTTTCTGAAAGGGTATACCGGCTTCAAAGGTCTGCTTTTAGATAGCGTTCTCAATTTTTGTTGTTGTCATCACACACTCACTCGAATGGCTCTGACCGCCATTTGCTGTTTGGACGCCGGACCGTCGGGTTGATTTGGCTTTTAGTTTGCCCTCTGTCATTCCTCCCACCCCCCGGGAATTTTCGCCTTTGTGCCATAAAAAGCGTTTCCTTTCGGCCCGGGCTCGTGTTCGAGGTGGTGAGTAAGTTTTGCATAGTTTAGGGCTTTTAATTCTACGCATGTTGCTTGACAACTTTCCAACTGTCTGCCTGAGGTGCTGAGTAGAGCCGCCTTGTGCTCGGTGCTCGGCGTTAATATGATGAGCATTCTTTCGCCGCCCCCACTCCGCAGAGGTGGAGGAAAATTGCATTCCCGTGGGATATTTGCACGGAATCAATACAATATTGGGATCGAGTCGGAAAAGTAATTGCAAATGTTTGCAAAATTGCTATTTGATGACGGAAGTGCAATGCATTTCCCGCTTGCGCAGTCTGCACTGTCAATTTCCAGCTATATATCCCGTATATATCCATGTGCTGATGTTGGGAAAGCAATGGCAATGGAGGAGGTGAGTGGCACACCTTTAATGGCCAGGTGCGAGCTGTTGAAGTCGAGCAGTTGGGTAAGGGAAGCAACAGTTGAGAAGAGAAAAAAACCCGAAAAACACACTTAAAAGTCTGGAATTTGTTATGTGTAAAATGGGGGTATACTTCGCTCTTGAAATTCGACCTCTATTTATATTGAATAAATAAATAAATTAATTACAATTGTCAAAAATAATTAAATGTATACTTCATGTTTATACACCAGCATTAAATCAATTATTTTCTGTATTATGTTAAGACATCCTTTCATGCAGACACTCATTTCTTGCAGCCAAAGGCACTTTCTTTTAAGGTGTCGCCATGCAAATAAAATGCACTTAAATTTCCATAATTGTCTGAAATGCTTTCGCGTTTCTTTAATCATTTCAAGAGGCAGGACGAGGCCAGATTAAAAGCTCCCGAGGTGAACCACTTACTGCATTTCCACAGCACCATATGCCACATATACGTTAGTATATATATTCAGGCGCATATTTATTTACCTGAATGGATGACCAGCGATTACAGCGATTCCCAGTCGCAGTCGAGAGCGAACCGATGAATTTGCAAGTGCAACATTTCACTGTCACTTATGCATGTCCGCCTGTCATTTAAGTACAGCTTGACTCGGCAGAGAAGCTACGAGTATATGCAGGGACATATATGCGTGCTTAATGCACGGCTATATGTTGTTTTATTAACGACAGCGAGTCGGGCGACTTCCGCCGCGTCCGACTGCTGATGGGTCCAGTGAATTAAATTGTAAAGATTTCTCTTGCACACGCAAAGGGGCCTTCGCTTTTGATTTTTTGATATGCCTCAGCCTTCGCCCATTCAGTGCGCAATTTAAATTAATTCCCCAGCAGATTACAGCCATTACACCGATATAATGTACACAACAATTAACGCTGTGCCAAGACAACGCAATAAGTTGCGAGTCACTTTGCAATCCTTCGAATGCAATAAGTGAGAATTCATGTGATGCATTACAGAAATTCCATTTCTGTTATTAATGCTTTTCTGGACCAAATTAAAGGGCCAAAAACCCTGAGGATAAAGCTGTCTTTAAATAGTTAAAACTATTCTCTTAATCATTTCTGAAGTTGACTGTAAGATTTCGGTGCATTTTTCGATTACCTCAAAGCCGTGCCCCAAGCGAAAGGTTGCTTAAATATTCAACAAGTAAAATATTGACCGAGAATTTTCCCCAGGACCCATCTGGTTCGACTGCTTAAGCCCCAGTCAGCCAGGACAAATAAATCTCGCAGATTCACCCCCGTCACGCGGATGCGTCGAAGTGCTGGAAAAGCTTTCATTAAACTGACAACGGCGGGTGGAACAAAGCGCGAAACTTGGCTGGCATTGCGTAATTGACTTGCTGCTGGACCCCAGAACCTCGATCCGATGGGAGCTGGCCAATGGGATGGCTAAAAGTTACGTCCTTGTCATAGTTTTATTTGTGCCCGCCACACCAAGTCCAGAAGTGGCTTCAACTTGTGGTTTCGCTGGGATTTAGTGCTTCCAATTTGTCCTTTTTTTTTGCATAGGTTTATACGTTTTCAAGGGTCTTTGAGGGAGGAAATTGTTGGAAAGCATCAACAATTCAGTTTTTAAATATACAATTTTTTATGTTAACTAATTTTTAGAAATTAGTATTATTTTCGAGTTACTTATATTTAAGTTACTTGCTCTTTAAATTAAAATTTCGTATTCAATTATTTACACAAACGAAGAATATTAAACAAAAACAAATCATTAATTTATTTAAGGTACTTGGATACCATAGGAACGCCTTACCTGCAAGAGTATTTAAGATTTCCCGAAGGCAGCATTCTTAGCTTTTTTCTTCTATTTCCTTGACTTTTTTTTCGGCGCTTACTTACGATAACTTTATGACGCTTATCGCTAAAAATGTGCTTGTATCTGGGCGCTCGCTGCGTATCTCTGTATCTGAATCTTTATTTCGCCAGCGAGTACATTCCGAGCGCGCCACATAAAAGTAAAGTGTAGCCAAGTTGATTCCGTTGAGGGAGGGAGCTGGACGGGAGGACGGTTGGATGGCTGGATGGCTGGATGGCTGAACGGTTGGGGGACCAAGAAGCCAGCTTTCCTTCCTAAGTAACTTATGCCATAATTTCACCCGCTCGCCTCAGACCCAGCGAAACCCGAAAACGCTGGCCGCACGGCCAGAGCGGCGTAATCGCAAAAAGGAGTCGTCTGGCAAATATTATTTTTTATATTTATTCGACTTTTTTCGCCCTTGCTGCTTAATGTTTATTATGAATGTTACTCGTGAGCGTATTTAGTTAATTTTATTTCACACAAGAGAAGTCAGAAAAAGGCGAACGGCGAACGGCTCCGCCGGAATGCTTGCAACTTTTTTCCCCCCTCGGACTGGAGTCGAGTGCCTGCTGAAAATTAAGTTAACGCCATCAACGCATCGCCAGTGTCTCAGTGTTTGGTCTACGAGCGTGTGTATCTGTGTATCTCTGGCTGGGCAAATTAGAAGCCAGTAAACATGGCGAAAAAGGCAGCCGCTTATCTGCGTTAAGTAGATGAGAAAAGTTTGTGGCTCGGCGCGTTGATAAGTTGAATTACAAGCGCACATATTTCTTCCATGGGAATCCTCACGAGCTGGCAGGGGGCGCTGAACTCTGCACCTCGAAGGGCCCCGAAGCCCGCCTCCTCCCATTAAACACCCACTTCCTGGCAACTTCTCCCAATTGGAAGATAGACTCACGTCACCTAAGGCGAGCCGGGCATATGCATTAATTTGTTTATGCTCACTGAGCTTTGGCTTTGTTAACAACACGAACTCCAATCTGCTTTTCTGCAGCCCGAAACACTGTGAAAAAATATGATTTAATATGTATTATTATTAAATGGTTCTTGACATAGTTGCGACATTATTGAAAGCCGCTTTGTAGGGCTTCAAAATGCTCCATAAAAAGCAGAATAAATTAAATCCTTCACCCACTTAATATTAACAACAGTAAAGTTTTTTCTAGTGCATACTTCTGGTTCTTTTATAGCCCAGTAGCCCAGTGTCAGTGGCATTGCCGGGGAAGTAAAAGTAGATGGTGAGCCTGAGGACCGAGGGACCGGCATTAAATTGGCGACACTGTTGCCCAAATCTGCGCTGCTTAAATGCAAACTGCTCAACTTTGTTGCACTTCTAGTGCAAGTGCTCTGGCACTCGCCGTCGCCGTCGCCCTTGCGTCTCCAGAATGACCTTCAAATGAGGTGTGGCCTCCCCCCGCAGGTTTCGTGGGCGTGCCCGAAGGCAAGCACGTTGCCAGCGACTTAATTAGATTTTGGTTTATGCCAGCGCGGCACTTTATGCCAGGGGTTTAAAGTGACCATTAGGTCGAACGACATTCCAAGCCCTTGAGATTGCGCCACGCCGAAAGGATAAAGATAGATGACTGGTGCCGGCCGAGTGAACCGTTTAATACTGCAATAAGATACTAAGGGTACAATGTCATGTGAATATTTGTGCTAAATGTTTGTGGTGAATAATTGTGCTGGAAACGTATGGAATTTATGGCAGTTTGTTCTGCTGCAGGTAGAAAAAACGATTTCCAGGACCTGGCGAAAAGACGGACTTCCGGAACTCCTCCAGATCGAAATTGTTGGGCTCATAGACGAACGGCTGTTTAATCACTTGCGATTCTGAGCTGGAGCCCTTTGGAGGCTCTGGATCTTCCACTTTGGCTGTCTGGGTTTTGAGTCCCAGAATTGCCCAAATGTCCTCCTCCTCCTTCTTTTCCTCGACTACCTCCGGAATGCTTTCAACGCTGGAGCTCGAGAACTTGGGTCTCACCTTCTGGCACTCCCTGAGTCGCTCATAGTCCTCCTCAATCCGCTGGACTATCGGATGCCGCCGCTCCTTGATCACATCGCACAGATTCTCTCCGTGATGCATGTTTTCGTGTATGTAGTTGTTGCGTCGCACGATCATGTCCACCTCGAACTCCTGAACTTGGGTCAGGTCACACTCGCGGCAGTCCATATACAAGACCTTTCGGGGGGATAGTATTCGAGTAGTGTTATCTGAGCTTTTAAATTCCTGGCTTACCTTCTGGTTCTTCTCTAGACACTTCAGGATGCTATCTCCCTGAGAAACTCCGATATTGTTGGCGGCCATTTCCAGGCTTATTAGCGGCTCGTGATTGCGCAGCAGCCTCCCGATTCCACGACCCAGTGCGCCCTTCGTGTTTTCCAGTCCGGAGATGTTCAGGGCCAGCACATGGGGGGTGCCGACCAGCCCCGTGACGAGCGACTCAATGGCCGATTCGTTGAAAGGGTTGTAAGCAAGGCCCAGGTACTCCAGGACCCCATCCTGTGCCTCGATCAAGGCCTTGCCCAGCATTACGGCCGTTTTGGAGCCCAAACGATTGTACTCCAGCTGGAGGATGCGGTACATCCTGGGCCGCTGCAGCAGATAGACAAGTGCATCACAGCACTCGTCCGGCATTTGGTTGTAGCCAAAGTCCACCTCCTCCAGGGAGTCCATGGCCTTCAGGCTGCGGGCCAAAATTCGCAATTTCCTGGGGTCCATGCGTCCGTTTCTCAGCTTAAAGGTTTTAAGGTATGTCAATTCACGGAGTCCCTTGCCCAGGCGGACAATGTCGCTATCCGAGAACTTTAGGTAGCGGCTATCGAGGGGTCGAAATAGTTATAGATAAATTGCGATTCTTGAGGGGCTACTCACCTGTGAAAGTCCTTGACATTGTCCGGGCCCAGGAACTCCAATGTGAGCGAGACCAGATTCCTTAAATGGCGAACTATGGACAGGTCGATGTGCTTGCAGTGTTCTGCAGGATAGTCGTAGCGCTTGATCCGGTGCAGTAAAAGCTGCTTGTTGCGCTTATCGGGCTTCGTGTCCTCATCGTCCGAGGGCTCCGGGGCCACTGGTATACTGAACACATCCCCAATGGGCTTTTCCTTCTTCTTCTTTTTTTTCTTCTTGACTTCCACGACCTTCCGGGCCTCCCGCTTCTCCCAAAGCCTCTCCTTGCGCTCCAGGTGTTCTGCTCGCTTCCTTTCCAGCACATTACGAGCCTGCTGCCGGACGGCGTTGCGCTGATGTCGCGCATTTCGTCGGTCATTGTTTTCTGGCTCACTGTCAGCCGTGTGCCAAAATTGAATGGCGACTTCGGACTTACGGGACTCCTCTTCCTCGCCCTCCTCCTCACCCATATCCGTATCGGGTTCGTCGCTGGAGATCTCCTCCTCGTCTGAGGAGGAAGAGGTTATGTCCTGGTCGGGATCGCTTTCAAAGTATTTCTCAAACACGGTATCGGCCAGCGCTTGCAGCCTGCGGACGTGTATGGAGCTCACGTGCTCCCAAACCGTTTGCGCCAAGACGGCAAGCTTCTGCTCCGGAACCACGCTAACCGGACAGGTCTCCACCAGCTCCACAAATTTCCGGCTCACGCCCTCCGACTTCCAGTCAAACTCGTTCCAGCGCCTTAGGTGAAGCGTCTTGTCAAGAGTTTTGTCTAGCACCACGCGCCGCCAGTAGCGTTGGTCCTCGATCAAATAGCATTCCCTGCGGGCAAAAATTACCAGACAGTCAATCAATAGGTACAGTGCACATACCGCAATGGCAGCTCCACATCCAGGGTGTCAAAGAAGACTCTTATCAGCGTCGGTTTCTCCAGAAAAACCGGTGAAAAGCCTCGGATGCCCTGCTTGGCCAGGGCCTTGACGCACAGATTTTCCAACGTGTCCAGCTCGCCTTCGATGAAGGCCTCGGCAAAAATTTCGCGATTTCGCTCGCTGTTCAGAGCCTGGGTTTGCCGCGAGGGCTTGAAGAGCTCGTATGAGGCCAGCAGGATCGGATCACTGGGCACCCGAAACTTCCGGGCGTAGTGCGGCAGCTCCACCTCCACTTCATCATCAAAGTCCATGTCGCTGGTATGTTTTTCTTTGTAGGTGGCTGAATATTTGGTTTGAAGTTTACTACTGAGAGTGATCGATGTTGATTCAATGCTTAAATTCTGAAATATATAAATTTAACTCTTGTCCTTTCTGTCCAGGAACCACTTCATATCCTGTACTAAACAATTATTTAAGTAAATCTTTATCGTTCAGGCAAGTTATGTAAGGAAAGCTGTTTTTAATTTCCAATGTAACAAGTGTTTACGAAGGTTAATTCGAGGAAAGCTTGCTGTCGGCGCACTTAAAGCATTTGCTAATATTGGCTGCTCATGTCTGGCAAGCACTTGCCAAGCACTCGAAGCAAATTTAAATTAAGCTAACCTAATTGAGAAGCGGAGCAGCAGTTTCTTTTTGTGGACTGCCAGGACTGCCGTTTCCGCCACCGCCTCTGCCTTCGCCTGCCACAATGTCCTGCGCTTTGTTTTGATGGCGTAGCTGCCTGGGGCCTCACCTTGCCGGCTATTTTTCTACCTAATGAAATAAAAATAGATGCTGTTAGAGAGCTGCTCGTCGAGTGCGCTCGCTCCGCTTTTCCGTGTGCTTTTGTGCTTAGATCGGTGATTGCCACAAGTCCCGGGAGACCTTCCGGCAGATGCTCTGGTTCTTGCCACAAGGCTACCACCAGGCACACTATACATTTTATGGGAATTATGAGTGTTTAAGGGGTCTTCGCGAAAAATACCTTTTATTATTAACAAAGGAAAAATGTTTTTCATTTGCCTTATTCACAGTTTTATTTCACTTTACACAATTACTACCTTCGATAGTGCACTTTCATCAATGGAAAGAGACCTTCATTTTCCTCTGTGTAGATCTAGAAAAGCTTTGGCTTAGCAAATCGGTTCAGGGTCGATTTTCCTTTCAGTCGCTTCGGAGCACCTTGTCCCCAACTCCCAATACAAATTAAGTGCATGCCAGAATGGAATTCGGATCCCAACCCACTCCTTCCTGGCTATTCGCCGCCCACTGTGCACCCGCCGACTGCTTATCCCTCCCTGACAACGACAACTGCATTGCTAAGTGGAATTTCGGCCATGACTTTTGCTTTCCCTTCGTCAATCACCTTTTTATCTGAAAGGACATTACCAAGCCAGCTCAACGTGGATTCGGTCTTACCAACTTGTCCTTCCTCGCATGAGCTCGGAGTGGGTGGGGATGTGTGTGGGTGTGTGGGTGTGCTGTGTGCCAAAATTTATTACAACCTTTGGGAATTCTTTTAAGTAGTTGCTCGATTCAAAATAATTTTCCATTTATCACTGTGATAACAAAACAGTTCTCCCCCCAAACCGCAGGCCAGCGCGAAAATGGCAAAATAACATCAGGAGCAGTGAACATTATGAGTGGGTTGCAAAGAGTGCTGGTGCTGGTGCTGGTCCTCCGAAGGACACAGTGCAGGACGAGGGGCGTGGCAATGGCTTGGCCAAAATAAAGTGCTCTTTCCCAAATCTTGCTATCGTTGTAGCCGCCCAGGGAGTTGAGCCGAAGTCTTCTGCGGTCGTTAGGGAGACCGACTTGCTGGACGACGAGGACGTCGGGCTCTAATGATAAATGCCGGGCAGCAGGTGATTTAAAATAATTTCGGTCAGCGCGTGAAAAATATTTGGTGTTGGTGCCACTGCCACAGAGCCGCAGTTGTTTTCAAATTTTTGAAATTTACGACCTGCCGTTCGTCTCGTTGGAAAGTTCTGCTGCCGGACTGGCCTCCAGGCGAAAAGGCCAAAAAGTTGGCGCAATTGCTTAACAGACATTTTGGCAACACTCGCCCAAAGGACGTTGAAAACCGGAAATGGAGCTGTTTAAGGCAAAACAAGAAAAAAAACTGGAAAACAGGAAAACTAGACGCGACAAGTCCTCCAATTCTCTCCTGGAAAAGCATGGATGCCACAAAAGAGTTTAGCCAAAACTTTGCTTTTGCATTTGCCGCATCCCCTTTTGTGCCGGTCAGCCTTTTCTAAGGATTTTTGGTTTGTTGACTTTACAAAGCTGCTCGCTTGTCAGAGGCAGACGTTCTCGTCCACACAGGTGTATGTTCAGGTGTACGGGCACTGGTAGGCCACGGCCAGTCGCCATGCATCTTTCATGGCTGCGGCTCGAAACTTTCATTTGTGTTCGAACCAACTTTGATGAACTAGTCCGGCCGGCAGGGCGGCATGCACTGAGAAATAGCATTTATTCCCTCTATTTTTGGGCTGCAAGGAAAATGGGAAGATCTGCTAAAAGAGTTAGCATCGACGAGCTTAAGACTTTCCCCCTTTCATTTCAGTGTAGTCACAAACTTTGGAGCAAACTGCAGTGAGAATTATGTACTCGGACCATTGAACAGCGCGTGTTGCGTCATTAAGCACTCCAACACACACACACAGAAGAACTCCAAGAAGCGGAGTCCTGGTGGGTCCTTCTGTCCATCCGAACAGACCCGACCAGGCAAGTGCATTTGCATAATTTACAAAGTTTCCGTGCATATTGGTCAAGTTTCTTACTTTGTGCCCTATTTTTCGGGGGCTTGCCGCTGCATGTTTATTAAGTCATCAATTATAAAGGCGGCAGGCAGCAGGAGTTTCATTGATTTTTAATGCCGCCACTTCTTGGTAGCACTGCACACACACACACACAGTCCACGGCCATTGTCTAGTGTCTCCTGTCCACTTGGAGCTGCTGGACTTCAAATATTTGCTGAGGCCTAGTGCTGCTGCTCTTGAAACGTGGCTTTATCGAGTGAGGATATTGGTTTACTGCTGCATTGAGTCGAGTGCTCGATAAATAGCTCGAAAGCCCGGCGAATCTTGTCTCGCATCTCGTTAGCCAGCGATGTAAGCGATGCCGATGTCGAGCCCTTTGTTTACGCAGCTCCTTCTGGCCGGCCAAAAACTCTTTATTTGGATCATATTTTGCCGTGTTTAACCAGCTTTCTATGCAGATTGGCTCGGCGGTCTGTGGGGAGACGGAGACCCTTCGACGAGCCCTTCGCATAAAATCTAACGACATCGGAGCCGTTCGATAGTTGCTGTCGGCAACATTTACATACTTTTCGGGAGGAATTAAAATTCAGACAAAAACAAAAGGACAAGCGGAAAGAATCCATGGAAAATGGCAAAAGTTTAGCATAAACTTTTGGCGCTTTACATGCAAAACTTACAATTGGCAGTGGCCAAAGTGAACATGTTTTCCAGCCTGGGACTGTGCTGCAGCAAAGTTTCCGTAAGCCGATAGGGTTCTTTGTTTTAACGACTTAGCTTGTGGTCGGTCGAGGTTTTAGCCGCGTCCCCTGTGAAGCCGTCAAGGCTTCGGCTTCACCCATCCTCGCTCGTCATTCCAAATCCGATGTCTGATGCAGAAGCGGAAAAATCTCTCCCATAAGGACAATTGAAAGGTAAGTGCAATTGGCGAAATAATAAATATTTTTGCAAGATAATAGAGCACCGTTATGGCTTTGGGAAATAGTAGCAGCAAAACAATTAAAGTTAAAGTAAAAGTAAAAGTAAAGTTAAAGAAAGTAATAAAGTAATGTTTGGATGTAATTCATTGCTAAATCCGTAGATTAAATAAAAAAGTTCAACAGAATATTGTCACCTGTGTGTGATCCCTGTAAATTATAGTAATTATCGACAACATTCAGTTATTTTACTTAATCACATCGATTAAATCGACTTTTGTTTAATAACACAACTGTAATTAGCCACTAATAATGATATAATTCCTTTGACATTTGCACACACGGTCGGTTCACAGAGAGCATTAGGCTATATAAGGGACAATACTTGGCATTCACATCTTACTCAAGTTACTCAACAATGAAGACCCCTGTGGCAGTGAATCCGTCGAATCGCTTTCGCGAACTCACCAAGGATATTAATAGTTTAACCAATTTTTTAGGCGTAGACGTTATGGCGCCCGTTTTGCAGTTCAATTATCGCACCTGGACCACGATCTTTGCGATTGTCAGCTATACGGCCTTTGCCGTATTTTCCATAGTCAATAATGGCGGCGATTTGGTGGAGAGCCTTAAGGCCAGCTCGATGCTAGGTGGCCTGTTTCACGGGCTCAGCAAGTTCCTGACATGTCTGTTGAAACAGCAGAAAATGAGGAACCTCACTCTCTTTACAAGGAGCATCTACGAGGCGTATGAGAAACGGGGAACATTGTACCACACAGCCCTGAACACAAACATAGATAAGCTGCTCGGCTTCATCCGAGTCATTCGCAACGGATATTTCATTACCTTTTTCATAATGACCTTTTTGCCGCTGGTGAGGCTTATGTATGACGGAACACGGGTCACGGCGATGCAGACCGTGATCCCCGGTTTTCCGCTGGAGAGCAATTTTGGCTACACAGTGACCTACTTGGTGCAGTTGGTAAGAGTATGGATACATACTAAGGTACCACAAGGGCCCCATTTTAGGTTTATTTAAAATGCATAAAGTTTAGAACCTCTGTGGCATCAGTAAAAAATGTTATTCTTTATATTACAGATCACAATGGTTGTTACAGGAGTCGGATTCTATGCTGGGGACATGTTTGTCTTTCTCGGATTGACTCAGATTCTGACATTCGCCGATGTGCTGCAGCTTAAAGTAGAAGAGCTTAACGAGTCCCTGGAAGAAAAAGCAAAAATTAGAGCAATGCTACCAGTGGGTTTCCCGATTGGAGGGGAGGAAGAGCGTCATCATTTGCTATTGGAAGTCATAAAATGGCATCAACTCTTTACCGAGTATGAAGTTTCTGAAATTCATTCACAAATGCATTTAAATATATTCAAATTTATATTCCCTCTTCAAGCTACTGCCGCACTGTGAACGCGATATACTATGAATTGATTGCCACTCAGGTCTTAACCATGGCTATATCAGTGATGATCAGTTTCTGCATTAATTTATCCGGCTTTAATCTGTCGCTGGCCGTCTTCTTCGTGATATCAGCCTATAGCATGTCCATCTATTGCATTCTAGGCACCAAACTAGAATTTGGCGTGAGTTTCAGTTAACTGCAATAATTTATTGTAACCATTTAATTTCTTAACAGTACGACCAAGTCTACGATACCATTTGCAATGTGGACTGGTACGAGTTGAGTGTCGACCAGCGGAGGCTCTTTGGTCTGATGCTACGGGAGTCACAGCATCCACCGACTATTGAGATACTCGGTGTTATGTCGCTGTCTGTTAAGACAGCTTTGCAGATTGTCAAACTCATTTATAGCGCATCCATGATGATGATGAATCGTTCCTAGAAAGTCACTCTGTAAAACCAAGTCACTGCACATTAGATTCAAATATGATAATCATTCAAAGCTTAAAATTTTAAAATATTTATAAAATAAAATTGTTGTAGTTTGTAGACCAAATGAATCAAGTCACATCTAATTTTTCTGTCTGTAAAATTTGCTTCCAAGCGAATCATGTAATTCACAGTCAATCATTAGAAGAGGTGAGTGTGCCTTGAAGGCAGTTTACCCGGTGAAGAACTCCAGTGCCGGTTACAGTGGTTGGCATCGCTCTCCTTTTTGTGGAAGGTCGGAAGTCGGCTTTTTACTATTATTTTTTACTATTATGATCCTGATTTAAAAATTTAGATCTGAAATAACCTGTGCAAACTTTATAGAATACGGCGATGCTGCTTGCTAAAACGCATTTTGTGGTTCCAGGGAGCAGCAATGTTGTAGTTAATTTTAATCGCTGCTGCACACACACTCCCTCAAAGCCAGACACACACGCTCAGGTGCATGCATACATGCAGACCAAGAGAGAGACACATGTGGCGCATCTTTTTTTCATCATCAAACCTGATGCAATATAATCTCCTTAGCCGCAACGCATTTGAAATGTCATGCTCGTTGTCCCCATTGCTGTTTTGTTCGGGACTCCACTGATGAGGGTCGCAGAATAGCAGCTGACGCACAACGAGGACGCGAACGAGGACACAGAAGGCACTAAGGACACAGTTGGGGTCAAAATGGTAGTATTAAGTAAGTAATATTATTGGAAATAACAGTGTTTCCATAATGTAACGAAATCCTTGCTTGACGCTTAATTAATTTCATTTAATTTTGTTTAAGCAAATAAAGCCCTGAAACCATTAACAAATATACTAACTTGATGAAGAATGAAAACAAAATTTCAAATATTTTCTTGACGGTTAATAAAATATAAAAAATGATGGACAGGAAGGCCATATCTGCTGCCATTTCCTTAGCCTCATCTGTTAATGCGAGTGTATGTGAGTGGGACTGTTTGAGTAAGAACAGCAGTGTGTGTGTGGTTGGTGCTTTCAATTAAAATTTCAACGTGCACGTAACAACTTTTATTGAAATTACGATTGCAGGCAGGTGCGCACACAGCCGGGGAAGTGGCGAGAGAAATGTGGTGAGGGGAGGGAGAGGGCGAGGGAAACGGAGACAGAGATCCGCACACACTCGGCGTCCAGTGGCATTGCATACTTTATGGCATACTTTTGAGCGGTGGGCAGGTGACATAGGCATGCCATACGGGCCTGCATTTGTAGAACATGGCTCTAATGAAGCCCGAATTGCGCTGGCACAATCGCTCTGGCATTCAAAAGACGGTAAAGCAACAAGCACACTGGGCGATCACTGGAAAAAATTATAAATAAATTTGAAGTACATTTTTTTTTAATATTTCATATAATTTAATTTAGTTGCAGTTGTGTGATTTATAGTCTTATGCTAACTTGCTCATACTGATGTTCTTTTAATACCACATTCTATCATGAACTGCATACTGTTTTTCGTAGTGCATTTTGGCTCGACGGAAGCATCGTTTTGCACTCAAAGGCATTATCAGGAACAATTAATTATGCGGATATTTGATTAATGTGGTCGCACCGGACGGGACACTGGGCAGTCAGAGGATCAGAGTGGCAAGAGTACAAAGGGAAGTGTGAATGCAAAGGCGAATCCACAGAATACGAACTTCAACTGTCACAATAAAACTTGCCATTCTTCTTGCTTCCTATTCATGTATTCACATAATCCAAGATGAAAAATAGATTTTACCGAAAAATTTCACTGCGCAAAATGCTGACAAGGACATTCCGCTGGGGCTGGTGCTGGTGCTGGTGCTGTCTGTCGGCGGTGGCTACTGCTCGGCTGGGCTGTTACATCAGCTAAATGGTTAAGCGCACTAGTCGAAGTCGAAGTGGGCAGCAAAAAAACTGCTACAAATTTTATATAAAAAACAAAAAGGGACTGCAGACCGGCAACTGCTCTAAATGCTCCTGAAATTGCTGTTGGTTTTTGCTTCCCCAGAAACCCCTTTTCACTCAACGCCTCCCTCGGCGTCCCCGCATTGCTCTTTCTGGGCCGAGTGACTTTGCTACATGACAATGAAAATCTGCATTGCTTTTATTTGGTTGCCTTTTTCCAAATGCTCTTCAATAGGAAGCATATCAATTCCGTGGTTCAATTTGGGAAAAATGTTTTTAAATAAATTGTAAGTAAATTAAAATTCTCTAAGAAGGACTCCAACATTAAATAAACTATAGAAAAGCTCTTGCTATTTTAGTTTACTTTCCACTAATTATATGTACAAATGGCCAGTAAAATGGATTCTTGAATTCTGAAGATTACTTAAATTCCATAAAATGTTAAAAACAAAATTTAGTGAGCAAAAAAAAATATTTTCAAGCTTCTATCAAAATAACAACAGATAAATTTTGAGAAAATTTATACTGCTGCATAAGAACACTTCTTTATTTATTTTTTTTAACAAAGAAAACTCTTCAACATCAGTAAGTGCATTTGTTGAATGCCCAAAACTACAAGTCGATTTCATGGCCTTGTTTTTGTCGGTTTTGGCGCTTCGCTTCGGAAATTGTCATTTTAGTATTCTGTGTTCGGCATTTCCCAGTCCTGCTGATTTTCTGCTGTTTCTGCACTTTCCCAGCTTCGTTTTTCATTCGTTTTTTCCTGTTTTTTTTTTTTATATTTTCTTTCTTTTTTTTGGCGATGCCAACACCCACCGCCCCATGGCCCACCAATCGGTCCATTTGGTTGACATTGCTGAATTAAACCAATCACTACTATTTTCACACTTAACTTGCAATTTGCATAAAATATTACCCAAGACCCAACAGTCAAGCAGCCGTTGCCGAGGTTGTTGGGGTGGAAAGCCGTGTGGCAAAGTGGGTGGCAGCCTTCAACTGGGACCGAAATGGAGCTCGGGGGGCGGGACCGAGGACTGAGGACCAAGGACCAAGGGTCCTCGCAAATACGCAACCATTGACAGTTGCGTGTGAATTTATTTTATTCCTTTATGTATATTTTACGTTCGCACACACGCGCATTTGCATTGAAAATGTATTTCGTGCATTTCCCTTACAGAGTGGCAAAATATGTGCTGCCTGCTTTTTGTGTGCCTCCAGAAATTCCTCTTTCCCCTTTGCCCTTCAAAAGACACGGTCGATACTCTATAATTTAAGCAGATAACTCCGAAATTATTAATTAAAATGTGGAAATTGAACTTATAACTAAAGCTTGAAGTGAATAATATTTTATAACCTCCATTTAAGCCTTTGGGCAACTATTTTTCAACTATTATTATTATATTTGAATAAAGTTATAAAGAATAAAGCTCAGCAGTCTCCACTGTATGCTATTTTGGTTAAATCGAGTATGAGGCGTGTGCACTCATTAGTGCAAATGTTGCCTAAAACTAAAAACCGGGAACTGCAAAACTAAAAACTAGAAACTTAACTTAACTAAACTAAACTAACTCGAAACAAAGCATCACGCTACATTTAACAAATGGGTTAGACCCAGTTGCAGAAAGAATGGCTTTAATGGGTCGGAGCTAGCGTGTGTCTCGGCACAAAGGTCCCTTTGAGGAGTGTGTTCGCGCGCAGGACATTAAATGCCCGTTTTCCCGTTTTGCACATGTCCGAAACAGAGAGCCGGGAACCGTCTTCACGGACCGGCCTGCGTTCCGTTCCCCCTTTTACGGAACTTGTTTTGTGGCTCCTGTGTGTGCTTCCTGCGTACTTCTGTCGTAGACAAAGGTAAAGTGCGTACGCCGTGCGATTCTGCTGGCAAACGGATTCCGGAAATTTGCATTTGATGTCCGCTTTTGAGCAGTCATTGGGTTACCTCTTTCCCAGCAGCCATTGAGTTGCCTTTGCCCATTTGGGAATGGCTTATGACACGGTGGAAGATGTACTTCGGTATGAGTCTTAGTTGGGAATAACTAATAAAACCATTTTTCCGAGAATCCATATCAAAGGGGAATACGAATTCGAGGAAAAAGATATTATTAACTAGGCATGGCAAGCATTTAAAATACTTAATAAATGTGATAAACATGTTGACCCACTGTTTACCTGCCTGCATGGCGTCAGATTGGCCTGCTTATGGAAGTCAAGTTGGAGTTAACATCTGACCCAGCAAATGACTCTCTTTACCAACTAACGGACGAAGGAAACTTCATTAAAATGCACAAAAAACGGCTGGCCAACTGAGCTCGTGTCGAGAGCGCTGTTTAAAATGTTGAAAATGGCATTGTTACGCTGGCATGCACTTCAGTACGCCCACACTCCCACTCTAGCACACACGCACACTCGCACACTCGCAAAGAGGGGAAGCTTTTGGCATTGTGTTAACAAATACACTTAGGCAAACACATAATTTCGAGTATTTAACTAAAATAAACAGGATGTAAAACATTTTATTGCATGCACAGCCCGCAGCAGCAGTGAAGCAACAAAAACAACAACACACACACGATACACACACACACTCATGCACTGCGCCATTTGCATTTTAGTCACTTGCACTTTTCGAGCGTTCAAAGAGAGCTCAAAGCCACCGAGGCTGCCATTGCATCTGTACATGTATCTGTATCTGTATCTGTATCTGCATTTGCCTCAGCTTCAGCTTCAGCTGCAGCTGCCCACGATGTCTGTCTGTCTGGCTGTCTGTCAGTCGCCGCTTTTCGCCATCTCCCTCGCTCCCTTTTGGCGGGCACTTATGCACATTTCCATTTGCAATTGTTATTTCCTTCTTTGTGCGCATGCATGCGGACGGCCCGAAGCATTTTGCAGCTTGCTTCCACAGCTCCACATACAGAAAAAGGGGGAATAGTTGCTAAAGCGTCCTTCATCGGGGCTGGAGCTCAGAAAGTATCAATCAAAGTGGGATTTAAGAGTATTCTTGAAGTCTTTGTTTAGAGGAAAAGTATTGAAATATTATGGTTAACATAGTCCATGAGAACGGTATAAGTTTAGACTTACTAAAAATGTATAATAAAGGTATTGTTTTAAATGTTTAAATGTTGTTTTTATGTATATAATAACTTCTGTAATATATATAAACAAAAAGAAATTGCTTCTTATTTACACAAAAATTGTTAACTAAATTTATTTTATTTTTATACAGATATCCCTAGGTACCAAGAAAGGCATATTTATCAATCTCATAATTATATGTAAGCTGAAATTGATATATTCAAAAAATAAAAAATTTATTTAAGTTTTTAAGATTCATCATTAGAGTCAGGACAAAACTCTATATTTCAAATTTAAGAGAATGAATGTAAAGTTCATCTTACAATTATTAATGTTATAATTATACCACGTCCTTTAAGGATCTGTAGCTAATTATCATTAAATATGTGCCTAGTTTTTCCGAGTGCACAATATGCCGCTTTAAGAGCACGCGTAAATTCTCATAAAAACTTGGTATGCAGCTAATTAAAAGAGCTGTAAATTACGCGGCTGTGTGTGCGTCTAAACGAAATGCAAATGCAAACGTTAACTAGGAGGACGAGACTCTGCTGGAGCCGGGCTGCTGGAGACCGGTCACCTTAATTAAAATGCACAATTTTGCACTTTTGGCCAGCGCCGTCCGTTTTGTGCTGCATTTGCATTAAAAGCGGCTCAGAACCCTTGACGACTTCGCTCCCCAACCGCCGTGCAATTTATTTGCCGTCTACTTTACACTTTGCCCGCTGCCTTCGAATTGGGTTTTATTTGTGGCATTTGTACTTTTTTATTATTTATAACATTGTCCCGACACCCAACGCCTGGCAGTTGCGAAAATTCGGTGTGCGGTCCGCGTTCATTTCGCGTGTGAGCGAGTTCACTACACCCCTCCCCGATTAAGGTCCTGTCCGACACTGCTGCAATATTCACAATTAAAAAGCTCAACACAGAATTTACATTGTCGCTTGATGGTCTGGTGGTCCAAGCTCCCAGCTCTCTCTCTCTCTCCGCTCCATGGACCAGAAACCGAGGCAGACATCATCATCATTGCCGTAGTCAGTGTCCGCGCTGGGGTGGCCTCAGCTATGACAACAGTTTGGGTTTGGTGTGTTGTGCCAGAAAAGGAGCTTAGGATATCGTAGGATTCTGTATTTCAGTATTTTCCAATTATTGACCTTAGACCCCTAAAAGTAATCAATCTATACTTTTTATATGAAAAGTAAAAGGAAATCAGAGAAGGTAACTTCTATTCGATCCCCCACGATACCAGGATGGCATTTTTTCTTGCGGCTCGACTGTGACTTTGGGGCTCCATAAAATTGTAACGCCACTTTATGCGTTTTATGCTTTATGACCACAAATGAGTGCACACAATTCACCAGGCAGACCGTGCGCGAGTGTGGGTGCGGATGCGAGTGCAACTTTTATGCATGCTCACATAGAATTTGATTATGCCACGGATGGCATTTGCACTGCACTCGCTTTTTGCGTTGCATAAATGCTGAACTTTTTAATTTTAATTGTTAAAAGCTTTTTCGTTAACGTGGCGGACAGCTGCTCGAGCAATCTTTGGCCATAAAAATTAAGCAACTTAAATGCATTTAAGCGCACAACGGCCGCCCCGCCCACATATAGTAGAGAGTCCTGTGTGTGGCGCAACAGTTCTCCTTGTCTGATAAATTAAACAACAGAAGCGACCGGCGACCGGCGAACGCTCTGAATCCGTGACCAGTTCCCACTGCCATTGCACTTCTGTCGTTAAACTTTTGGCCGGCCATAAACCACTCGCACTCGGTCCAAGTGCCCCTCTGCATCGCTGCACCTGGAGCCGAAACTGCATCGGAATCTGAATCTGAACCCGGCTGGTGGCATATTTAAGCGGCGCCACGCCTGCACTGCCGCCCATAGATAAATTGTCGGCGCGTTTAATATGAAAAGTTATGGTAGAGGCAATTAAATCTGGCCAGCGAGCGCGCCGACTCTTTAAAAGCAACAAAAGTCAAAATATTTTGGGGCGAAGCCAGAAATAAATTCGAGGGGGATATGCAACATTTTTGGTTCGAAATTTAATTGTTTCATTAAAGCGGAATTTCGCTTATGGTGAAAGATCTCCTAATATTTAAAAAGAAAGAAAAATATATGATTTGTATTTGGTACTAACTGCCTCTGTATATATATAAAATCGAAATATTTCCTCTAATTCATTTGAAATTCTTGGTTCGCCGTTTGTTTGTTGTCATAATTATGTTGGTATCCTTCGTTGGCATTCATAACGGATAACTACACGACTGACAACCACACACACACTTTGAGAAGCACACACATGGTCGGAAGGCGCGTGCTTACAAATTTCGTAATCCTTTAACAAGCCCAGCAACTTCCGCCCCTGGAAGCTTGATGCTGCTGCCGCCGCTGTTGCTCCTTAGCCGGCTGCCGCTGCCGCTGCTGCTGCTGTCATTGTCTTCGGCCTCATCATCGCATAATTAATCTTCAAAAAATCATCAGCCGTCGCAGGCATTAATCTTTGTTAAAACGTTTCACGCAACTTTTAGTCCATTGTTACACATACGCCGTGTGAGCCGCATACAAACGAGCCAAATGTGCTGCCGCCTCGCGCGCTGTCCTCCGAACGCCCGTCGCCTTCTTCATTTCATAATTGTGCAGCTCTCGTCTCGCTAGTGGCGTAATTTAATTTGTGCTCCGAGGCGTGCTTTGTTTTTATTTACTAATTTCTTTTGACAAAGGACTTAAAGCTGGCGTAAAAACAAAGACCGTTTAAGGGGCTTTTTATGGCTGGCATATGCAGTCAAAGTCAACTGAGTTCACTCGACTTCATCCGGCTGCAATGATAAATGATATATCGCCCGGGCATCGTCATAATAATGCAACTGCTGACGGGCGCGAAAAGGGCGTTGTCAGCATCTTGGCTACATTGTGTGCTTGTGTGTGTGTGTCATTATGATAGAAAATAAATGAATGATATGTTTTTGACACGTCGCTGCTGTCATTGCTCCCACTTCATTTTTACGTCGTGCCCGTCTTTGGGTTCCAGAGCCCCGGATTCCCGATTCCCGATGCCCGATCTCAGAGCAGCAGGCACGCGAGTCGGTTGAAAGGATACCCATCTTTTGGCATTGACAAGCAGCAGCATCTGCAACAACAACAGCAGAAGCCGCCATCTCCCGCTCTTCATCATGCTCAATTTGCGCGAATTGTGTTGTCTTGTCTTGTTTTCTGTCTGCCGCCTTGTCTCGGCCTTTGTTCGCCATTTCCCCATCCAACCCGCACGCTGACACCCCCGACAATTGATTTAAATATTTTTGACACTTGTGCCAGATAATTGCTAACATTAATCATGAGCCCAGCAGCTGTCGCTCCTCTTGGCGCTTATGCTGCGTATTCTTATGATTTCTTCACAGCTAAGATGTCACCTGTAGGTCCTCTAAAGGTTAAAGGGAGAAAAGGTTTCCCTCAATTAAGAAAATATTAAATTTCACACATTATATATGCAGCTGTGCAACGTTAAATAATTTTTGTATTTTTATTGAATGCATCCCATCGGAAGGCCTTGCGACCTGCACACTCGCCTTGACCTTTTCAGCCATCGATGGCGGCAATTAGTCGTAGTTCTTCCGACTATACGGTTCGCCTGACTCCAATCTGCTGGCAATCTGTTCGACGCTTCAGTTTCCACCTCCTCAATTTATCACCAAATCAATCAAAAGCCTTAGGCAAAGTGAGATGCTCAATGCCGCCGCCCTTACATGTGTGGATGGATGCAAGACCGTGAGTGGGTGGGGTGTCTGCAAAAATGCTGCAGAGAAAGTCCGAGGTCCTTCGCTGCAATCGCTGCCTTTGATCGCCTACCGTGAAAATTTATTTGATTGCCGGCTATAAGCAACTCGGGCTAATATGATACAAGCCGATCTGCTGCCGGCTCTGTTGGTTCAATAGCGAATGACGGATGCAGACGCTGCACTGAGAGAATTCGGAGCAGATAAAATTATAAAATTATATATTTTTAAAATTTATTTAAATATTTTTTTTACTATTACTAATATTTTAGGATTATATGCGAAGCATTTTAAATGTTTATTAGTACCCTTATCAACTTATCGATATATCTTTATTTCTCCCGGTGCACTTCTAGGTGTGTGTGTGTGTGTTTTGGAGGGCACAAGGACGGGGGCGTGGCTGTCGTCGCTGTTAGTTGAGCTTTATTAACTGTCTGTGAAGTTCTGCGAGGCACACAAAGCTGGCGGGCGCCAGGAGGGCACGCAATCTCGGCAGGGCATCGCTACGGCCGGGCTTTCGATTCTGGCGCCGGATTCTGGGATTTCTGCGATGGCGGATTCCCAGCTCAGGATCCTGGCCGTGTCTGTGTGTATGTGCCGGGTGTGTTTGCCGGCCAAATTGCTTGTGATGAAGACAGTCAAGCGTCAATCAGTCAGTCACTGGCAACGGCAATGCCCCCTCCCAGTCTCTTTCTGTGTCTCTGTCTGAGTCGGAATCGCAGTCACCGTTTCCGTCGTCTATGTGCGTCCTGTCCGATGTCCTTCTGGCTGTCAGTTAACATGCCTTTTGCGTTTGCCATCTCGGAGCCGTACTGTTTGGCGGGGGCAGCCGGGGCGTGGCAAGAACAGAGGCGGTCCATTGCCCGTCTCTGGCGGAGAGATAATCACTTTGGGAAATTGCTCATGAATGATTTGTTGGCATAAATCAATTTGATTGATGAGCGTCAATATACTTATATGCCGCTTTGATGTGGGCAATTCCAATACAGCGAACACACGCACACTCATGGGGGCTTAGACACACATAGGCGGACATAGGGGCATTTCTCCATAGTTGCGGTGAAGACAATAGCTGTGATGGCTAACTCTGTAAATAAAACTAAGTTGAGGGCTTAAAATTGATTTGTATGAAAGTACATATGTTTAAAAAACTTTTCTTTCTTATCTAGAAATTAGAAAATATCTTAAAAATAGAGAGAATAATGCAATTTAATGAGCTTCTTTAGTAAAAGTTTGAAAAGTTAAGGTAGCACAAAGGTAGCCCTTAACCTGTACCTTGATCTTCAAAATCAAAGAAAGTCACATTTTCCTTTAACTTGGTGTATAATCTTTTTTACTTTTTTCTACTCCTACTAGTATGTCCTCTGCTGTTTGTGAATCTGTATGGGGGTAGACTTGGTGCAGGCACCGACTAATTGGTCAATTAAACATCAATTGCTTGGCCATTGAGCTGCGGGTCTTCCTCGTCCTTTGAATCTTGCCTTGGTTTATTCTTTTCCTTGCTCCTGGTTTACCCTCAACATTGCAAGTTGGTAGCTGGTAGTAGTTGGTCGCCTTCATAAAGCAAGAAACTGGTGAAAACTTTTCGCTATTTCAACTTGAGTTGTTATGACACTTTTAATAACTTTATTATTGCATTTACATAGTAGCAGGGCACGCCAAGCGGCGGCGGCAGTAACAACACCACCAACTTGTTCTGGTTAAGTGTGCCGCTGTGAATCCTGTGAGTCCTGCTCCCGCTTCCTTTTGCCCCTGCATATGTTTGCAGTTTCCTTGAGGTGTGTGTGTGTGTGTGTGTGTGTGTGTGCTTGCGTGTTTCTTAGCTGTCTACGCAATTAAAAGTTTAATATAATTAAATGGTTTTATGACTTTGACTGTGCACCGAGTGCTGCAGTCGCTTGCACCCTTTCTACCTTTCAAAAGCAGAGAGCCAAAGAAATGCACCCTTTCTACCTTTCAAAAGCAGAGAGCCAAAGAAATAAAAACATATAAATATGTAAAATAAATTAAATATAAAATATATTTAGAAATAAATTAAGAAAATCATTAGGTATAGTTTTGAATGGATAGTTTTACATGACTTTTCTTCTCTTTAAAAAATATTTAAATGTAGTAATTTATATAATATACCTATGTATCTAACCTAATTAAGTACTAAATAATTGTAGGTTTTCGATATTTATACCTTTTTTCAGTTCGCAATTTCTTTCCGTGCCGTTTTTGACTGCCCTCAGACACGTTTTTAGCAGCAGTGGCATCTTAAGACGCTGCCTGGTAAACACGTGCACTTTAAAATCCCCCAAAGCAAATAACAAGCTGATAGCTAACTGGAGCACAGGTTCCCTCCCCGAGCTCCTACATTGCCATCATCAGCCTCCCCTCCCCCGAAGTGATTAAGCCATCAAAGTTTGCCTTCGACACGCAGCATTAACGCTTCGACTTTGCTTAGCTGTGAGCTTCGAGCTGTGAGCTGTGAGCTCTGAGCTGTGAGCTGTGAGCCAAGTGCAGTGCGCCGGATGCCAGGCAGCTCGATAATTACTTGGCCAGCGTGAAGTTTTGGGCAGACATCAGCAGAAATTGGCTGGAAGAGCGACGAGGCAAAAAGAGCGATTCAGTCGCAATGTGTCCGTCGTTTTGCCAAGTCGATGTCGATGTCATTGCCGTTGTCCCTGTCGCTACAAATCTCCTTGCGACAGATGGACGTGGCGATGCGACGCATCCGAAGGCGGAGACAGGGGGCGTTGCTTATAAATGATGGCAGCGACCACGCCCCCATTCACATGACGGCACGAAATGGCCTAATTTATATATGCCCAATTTGTGACTTTTTGGGGGGATGAAAAAAATAAGAAGAAAACTAGGGGACGGAAGGCGAGGGCCTGAAGAAACTTTCAAGGCAATCTGGCCAGAAGCATGAGCTTTGAAGTTCAAAGTTGAGCGCCTTTCCTAAAGGAAATTGTCCCATTCCTTCGTTTTTGAATAGCATCATTTTTAATTTAAGAAATATTAAATATATACTTAAAAATTCGACAGTTAGATAGATGGTTTCCCTGCCAATTTTATTTCTATTTTGAAAACAAGTCTCCCCGTTTTAAGTATTATTAAATAACATTCACCAGGCCCCTATGGCCTAATCACTGTAATTATTTCAACGTTTAAGGTTTAGTTTCATCCCGTTCGAATGGTGGGAGCCTTTCCAGAGCCATGACCCAAATATTCCACTCATTTGCATAAACATCTCTATGGCGCCCAAAGCGCTCGCACATGGTGGAAATGGAAATGGCATCCACCGCAAAATGCAGAGGCCAGTTCTGGGAACCGACAGCCGGCCGGGGCCCAAAAGCGATTGTCCCATCAGAAAAATGCTACACAAATCATGCATAATATAAATTAATAGCCATCAACTCTTAAATTTCGGCAGCATTTTTAAATCGGCTGTCGGGCCTGCAGGGTCCTTTTTGCGCGCCACCCGCCGTTTCATGGCAAATTAGTAGCTCGTGGGCATTTTAATTGCGTCCAGCGGCGGGTTGGTCATGGCGAAACAGGGCACTCGGGGGGTGGAAGCGGCCAGGACAGGGGCGGTTATGTGCGTCAAAAAATAAAATGAATTCATTTGTACCCTTTTCAAAGCCGTATAAAAGAAGGTTAAGACGCGGCAAGCGGCACGCGGTCCCCAAATGACTTAACTCATTTAATGTGGCTCTAATGGGATACAATTTAAATTTAATTGATTTGCCCGACAAGCTTTTTATGGCCGCAAGAATTTCTCTAAATTAAAAATGCCTTTTCCCGGCTGTGTGCTGTGTGTGTGTGTGTGCGTGTGGTTGGTAAAAATGCGGAGCGCTTTAAAGGGCGCCAAGATTAATTCATGTTTTGTGCTTCAGCATATTGATTAAATATGCAGAGCAGCGCTAGTGCCTCAAAGAGTGCCTGACAACAGTTTGCCCGCTTTCTGCTTTCAGCTTTCAGCATTCTTGCTTTTCTTTTTTTTTGCAGTGGCTCGCTGATTTATTGGTTTAATGCACCCACGGCACCACCGGCAGCAGCAGCAGCAGCAGTAGCACCCGCACCACCCGCATAAACAGAGCGCAACAAACCGCAGCGGGGGAGTTGGTTGTTGGATGTTGGGACAACCTTTGCTGCCCGCCGCCATTTCTTAGCCTGGCAGCTAATTTATGTGCGCACGCGGCAAAGAAAATGCTGCCGAAAGGATACGCCAGGCGCCAGGAGCCAGCACACGGGAAATAATATTACAAAATTGGGGCAGCACCATAAAGTGTGTGTATTCTTGAACAGAATCACCAGACGGCTCCCAATACACTTGCTCTATCGAAAAGCTTGTTATTTCTTTAGTTTTTTGTTTATTGAAATTTTGTTAATTTAATTTTTGTCAAGGTTAAAGGCAGTTATAATTAATTGTAGCTCTTTAAGCTTGTAAAAGATTCCTGCAAATATTCTGTATATTTTCTCTCTCTGCACCAAACGAGAAACATTTCCCCCATTTTCCTTATAGTGAGAATTATGTTTCCAGGGGGAGGGAGGCAAAGTGGGAGGCTCGAATGTCAGCGAGCATAAAAATTCGCATTTTAATATTTGCCAGTAAGCTGCGGTGCCTTGGCAGCTGATTTGCCATAGGTCCTTCCGCCGCGTCGTCCTGCTCCTTCGGCTTGTTTGCCTGCCACTTTATCTGCGCCCAGCAGCTGGCGTTTGTTTGCGGTTCCATCGCGCGTTGCGTGTTGACTTTTGTGTCTGAGCCACCTTTCAACTGCAACTAATTTATTTTATTTGCCAGCTGGCGACCCAGACCACCTGCCCGGCCCCCTCCCAGCTCCGTCCCGGTCCCTAAAAATGATTCAAAACAAGCATTAGAAAATATATTGCACGGCACGGGGCTGATGTGCCGCTGCACTTGATACAAAGTGTCTTGACGCTAAGAGTGCCGCGTAGCTAGGTCCCGAGTGCCAAGTGCCTCCGTTTGCCAGCGATTCCTGCGTACTGGCGTCATTGGCGTGGACAGGCTGTAAATGAGTTTTGTTATCTGCCAGCCAACAAGCAAGCAAATTGCATTAGTTGCAACGGGAACAGGATGGGCCAGGTGCAGGAGTTGCCTTTGAGATTTCATTGGTCAGCTAGATAGCCATAGGATTCTGCAGTTCCTGATCTTATTTATAAGTTTGTTTGTAGTTTCTACTATATTTAAATTAAGCAAGAGATTTTGGTAATGCTTTTTTTTTATTGTATGTAATATAATTCGGGTCATAAAGAGAATATTTCTTCTTTGTATGGGAATAATTAAAATTTCCTCACTAGACTTTTGATACATTGCTCTATTGTCATTATATTAAATACGTTTCACTCAGCTTTCGAATGGATTTCGCCTGGCGATCAGCAGGCATAAATAAACAAATAAGTGCTCAACCCCTTGCGGCCATTATTTAGCGTAATTAAATAGCGCATGGAAAATAAGTAAATTATGGAATGTGAAATGCCCGTAAATTTTCGCGCTTGTTGCGTTGTTTTCCCAGCCAAGAGGTCGTTGAGTCCGTTGACCAAACTGTTGCTCCTGAATCCCGAATCCCCTGCCGCTGACCTTCCGACTGTTGATTTTATTAAAATCATTCCGTTTTTTATGCCCATTGGAGAGCGACCGCAGTAACGATGCACTTAATTACAACTGCATTATAATAACGTTACAATTATTGTTATTATTTTTTATTCCAGCACCCCAGCAGCCGAGCATTCGAGCTTTCGGGCCGTTGTCCCGACCACATTTATAAAACGCCCATTATTCATGGCCTGGTCAGGGGCTATTAATGTCGGCTGGCCAAATATCGGGGAAGTGAGCCAGCGAACGAACCATTTCAAAATAAATTAAATTTTTATGCGTATATGCGAGATATATTAAATGTTTTGTGCATAAGAAACTTCCCTTAATGAGACGCACAATTAATGCATTCGAGTCGGGGGCTCCATAAAGCCGATGCCATAAATTCAGCTGTGCGCGTTGGTAATTAGTGGCCAAGGTTAATGGCCAGCAGGAGAAGCATCACGAGTTCATCAGCAGAGGCAGAAATCCATTTCAAAGTTGGAAAACGATTAAAGCTGATTTTTGGATTTTGTGGAGTTTTAAACTGGAATTAGGCAAATCAGGGGTTAGCTCGAGATTACTAATAAGTCGCTGCTGCTTTTAGGCTTGTGAAAGCTACCTTAGAATGGGGTTATAGGGGGACTTTACTTTATTTACTTATTCATCATCATCATCGAAACGCTGTAAATTAGCTTTGCAATCTGCAGGAAAGAGAAGGTACACTTATAACCCATTTTTCGGTCAAATTATGGAAAGCCTCAACCTGTAGAGCTGTACTCATGGATAGCGACATAATTCCAAGGATCTGAATAGTATTCGGATGCTGAGACTCCCGCAGCATCAGGCCAAAAAGCTTCCGCTCGTTGACAGCCAACTCATACCAGGCCACATTGCAGATGCTCTCGTACACCTTGTCATACTAGTAGGTGCAAGAAGAAACGAGTAGAAGCTAAAAAATGTATTGAAAACAGCGAACGAAGCTTACTCCAAATTCAATGATAGTGCCCAGAAAGCAATAGACGGA
>JAEIIJ010011057.1:0-10923 GCA_018904815.1 Drosophila ogumai | reverse complement strand
CATGGACAAGAACGGCTACGAGCGAAGACAGTCTCTCCCATACATAAAAATTATCTTAATATATATTTTTCTAAAGTTAAAACGTCTATGAACATTAAATTTATGATTTCAAAAAACGTTTAAGATACGCTTAAAATCCATAAAAATACAAGAGATAAAAAAAATTAAATAACTTTTTTTAGAGTAATGCAGATACATACATATACTTTTGAGTCATATTTACAGTTTCTTTAAGGTTAGTGGTCAATTTGATCATAAAAGGAAGCTAAGTCTAGGATTTTTAAGGATTAAAAGTTGTGCGGCTGCTGGATGTGTGGAGTGGTGGCATCAGAACTGGACTGGAACTGGCCAGTTTCCGCCTCAAACAGCACCTGCTGGATGCGCAGCTTGGCCACAGACCGGGAATACGAGTCCATGATGGTGCGCAGCTGAGAGGCGATGCTCTGGCCAAAGATCACCAGTTCGTCCTCTCCGGCAGCGTCCAGGCCTGGTCCAGCGTTGTTGTACTTTACCTTTCGTGCGTTTGGATGCGTTGCTGGAAGCTGCTGTTGCTGCTGTTGATGGGAATTTGTATGAAGATGAGGATGTGCTTGTGGCTGCTGCTGCTGCTGCTGCTGCTGTTGCGACTCGACCAAGCAAAGCGTGGAATCATTCATAATAAGCTCGGTCTTGCCACAGCGTCCGCTCTCCGCGGCCAGGGAAATAATGCAAGTGTTCTCCGGCTGTTCTTCCGGGCCAGGGTGCTCCTCCGCCTCTGGTTCAGGTTCCACCTCGCCCTGCACCTCATCTTCCTCCTCCTCCAAGGCATCCTCGTTCATGCTGATGTCCGCAGTGGCATTGAAGAGTAATTTGCTCGGCGACGTCAGGGACTCCGTTTTGACCGGCGTTTGAGGTGGCTTGATGTTTTTGGTCTGAGAATGGGGGATATATAGTATGCTTGCTTCGGCACTGGTCGCGACTGCAACTCACCCGTTTGCAGTGGGAAAGCGACACTGAGCGCAGGAACGAGTCCGCCAGCTTGAACCAGAACAACTTGGGCTCATAGCTCCTGCCCAGCTCCTTCTCGCGCATCCAGATGCGCAGCTCCTTGGAGTAGACGGTGCGCACGCTTTTGATCTTTAGCTTGATGTCCACCACGGTCAGTTGTGGAATTTTGAGGGCCTTAATTATCGCATCGTAGGCCTTCTCACGGGATACGCGATTCTTGTAAGTGTCCAGAACCGAGTTGTACAGACACGGCTGGCGGCGGTACGCCTCCAGGAAGTCCGTGATCGGAATCTTGGTATCGCTAAGCTTCGCCATGGCCAACTTGTGGCCTGTTTTGGGCCAGCGCTCTCCACTTGCCACTCAAAATTAATCACCAATAACAAACAACAAAATTTTGTTTAATTTAATCAGATCAGTGTGCCCAGCTTCTTTTTTTGGTTGGATGGTCTAACGCGTTTTCCTTTAAAGGCCGTGATATATATCGGTTCGTAGGTTTTATTATTTCATTCTCGATTAAAATCGCATATAGCTTGTAAAGTTAAAATAGCAAATAATAATTAAGTGGTAGCAAGCAACGCTAGGCCAGTCATTGCATTCTGAGCAATAAAAGTTGGATTTTACAAAAATGGCAAAAAAAAAAATTAACGTAATTCCATGGACAAAAACAATCTATATATATGGACTTATACTAAATTTATTTTATAAATTTTTTTTATTTGTTTACCTATTTCACTTCGCTAGTTTTGCTAGAGCTCCAAAATAAATAAATAATAAAGTGCAAAAAAGGAAACAGATTAATTCCTCTTGAATAGCATCAAAGTCAAATAAAATATAATATTAAAAATAAAATAGATGAATTAAATTTGGTAAAAAAAAAAGATAGCGGTTTTAAAATTTTTTCCGCAACGTACGCAAAAAAGCTAAATCTGACGGGAAAAAAGAGTAAATGACACCACTACCGCGAACACGTGGAGACAGTCCCATCCCGTTCAGCTCAGTCGTCTCTCTCTTTTTCTACCGAAACGGCAGCACAGCAGCTGCTCCGTGCGTGCGTGTGTGCGATCCGATCCGATCAGTTCCCCTCCGATCCGAGCAGTTACATAGCGTAACTAGCGTTAGACGTCACCCTACCAGCTTACCAGACTCCTGTGCGCGACACTTTCTTATTTATTAACCAGGTCCCCTCGAAGGTGAGTAATTGCACAGGCGGCAGTCATGTCATCTCATCTCTCGCCGTGGAAAATTCAATAATGTGCGCAGCGCCAATACACATGCAATTTCCCGTTTCTGCGAGTCGTCGTCGTTGTGTCGAGTCCCAAGTCGCGTGTGTGTGCGTGTTGTAACATCGGTCAAGTGTGCGTTGGAGTGAGCGAGAGGGAGGGGGTAGGCAGGCGGCTGAGAGAGTGAAAAGAGCGCCGGAACAAAAGAGAGAGAGAGCGAGGTGGCAGATCGTGTGTTGCAGTTTCTTTTTTCTTTTCATTTTCCCCGCCATTTCCCCGCGTCTCAAGGTGATTCCTTTGTACAGGGTATCCCGAGATGAGTCAGTGTCCATTCAGACATCCCCGCCAGACGCGAGGAGGCCGCCAAGTATTCCCCTCGGCAACAGAAAGTGTGTGAAGAGTGTGCGGCAAAGCGAGGGAGAGGGCAAGAGGAAGAACACGAGCGAGGAGAGAGCGGCGCACAGTGGAAATTTTTGAATTTTTGCTGACGCTGTCTAATTTTAAAATTTAGTTCACCAAATTTTTTGTTGAAACAGTTGTGCTGCGCTCTGCTCTGTTTGTTTTTATATGTGTGTGTGTGTGCAATGTTGAGGCAGCGTGTGTGCAAACATCTGTTTGTGGCAGGAGATGCGCCTAAAAGCAGACAGCACGCGCTCATTCAGGTGTTCTCACATGTGATCCTGCTGCTCTCTCACTCTCGCCGCCTCTCTTGCCCATAGCAACTGAGAGATTGTTGCAATTTTTTTTCTCTCTCCAAATTCCAAGAATTTTGAAGGTTTTCTAGAAAAAACTTGCAAATTTTTCTAAATCGTTGAGAGTTTTTTTTGTGTTTATCTCTAAGAGGTAAAATAAAATAATAATAAATAATGTCTAGCCCGGGAACTTCGTTGTAGGTTTCGTAGATAAGGAGGAAACCACAACAGACTTGAAACGTGTTCCGGTGCCACCTTATCGAGGTGCTTTTAACCCTATTCCTTTCATATAGCACAAACCATGGATTTCTGCTGAATTATTTATCTTGCACGGTTATTTTTAGTTAGACCTCGCTTACAACTGCTTTATTCCCAAAATAATTGATTGCAAATTATAATGCAGTAATATAATGCCAACTGTTAGGTTTCCTTCTGGAAATTCGCACTGAACTAGGGACCTTTTTAAGAATAATAATTAATAATAGTTATTATTATAGAACGTATAGAATCCAGAGCCTACCTTGTTAGTTTTGATTTGGACAATTTTCTACACTAATGCCAGGCATTTCCCTATTAAAAAAAAAAAAAAAAAAAAAAAAACCTGTAAAGTAATTCCTGTAACTCTCATTTGCAGCCCTTAATAAAAGAAAACTAAAGAAGAATGCCATCCGACGCCAAGAAACGCGACGCGCAGCGCAAGAAGGATGCCCGGAACAAGAAGATCCAACAGATACCATCCACGAAGAAGGCCAACGGGCAGCCGGAACGCGAACTGACCGAGGAGGAGAAGCTATGCGCCAAGCTGGAGGAGGAGGCACGGATTAGTGCAGAGGCTCGCTCCTGTACCGGATCGCTGGCGGTGCATCCGCGTTCGCGTGATGTCAAGATTGCCAACTTCTCGATCACGTTCTTTGGCTCTGAGCTGCTGCAGGACACCATGCTCGAGTTGAATTGCGGTCGGCGATACGGTCTAATTGGCCTTAATGGATGCGGTAAATCCTCGCTGCTGGCGGTGCTCGGTGGACGCGAGGTGCCCATACCACCGCACATTGATATCTTCCATTTGACGCGCGAAATACCGGCCAGTTCGAAGAGTGCTCTTCAGTGCGTCATGGAGGTAGATGAGGAGCGTATTAAGCTGGAAAAGCTAGCCGAGGAGCTGGCCATGAGCGAGGAGGACGATGCGCAGGAGCAGCTGATCGATATCTATGAACGGCTCGATGATATGTCCGCCGATCTCGCCGAGGTCAAGGCCGCCCGCATCCTGCACGGTCTGGGTTTCGACAAGGCCATGCAACAGAAACAGGCCAAGGACTTCTCTGGCGGTTGGCGCATGCGCATCGCCCTGGCCCGCGCCCTCTTCGTAAAACCCCATCTGCTGTTGCTGGATGAGCCGACGAATCACTTGGATCTGGACGCGTGCGTGTGGCTGGAGGAGGAGCTTAAGACATATAAGCGCATCCTGGTGCTCATCTCGCACTCGCAGGATTTCCTTAACGGCGTCTGCACGAACATCATTCACCTGACGAGCAAGCGCCTCAAATACTACACGGGCAACTACGAGGCCTTTGTGCGCACCCGCATGGAGCTGCTGGAGAACCAGATGAAGCAGTACAACTGGGAGCAGGATCAGATTTCGCACATGAAGAACTATATCGCCCGGTTTGGTCACGGTTCCGCCAAGCTGGCGCGACAGGCTCAGTCCAAGGAGAAGACGCTGGCCAAGATGGTGGCTCAGGGACTGACGGAGAAGGTATCGGACGACAAGGTGCTTAACTTTTACTTCCCATCGTGCGGCAAGGTGCCGCCGCCTGTGATCATGGTGCAGGTGAGTTGTCCGCTTAAAAAAAATCAATTTTTCTTTTGGAAATCAAATCAAAATTTCAATTGCAGAACGTAAACTTCCGTTACAACGATGAAACGCCCTGGATCTACAAGAATCTGGAGTTTGGAATCGATCTGGACACACGTCTCGCCCTGGTGGGACCCAATGGAGCCGGCAAGTCCACCCTGCTCAAGCTTCTGTATGGTGATCTGGTGCCCACCTCCGGTATGATACGCAAGAACTCGCATCTGCGCATCGCCCGCTATCACCAGCATCTGCACGAACTGCTCGATCTGGACGCCAGTCCGCTGGAGTACATGATGCGCGCCTTTCCCGACGTCAAGGAGAAGGAGGAGATGCGCAAGATAATCGGTCGCTATGGCCTCACCGGTCGCCAGCAAGTCTGTCCCATCCGTCAGCTGTCCGATGGCCAAAGGTGTCGCGTCGTCTTCGCCTGGCTGGCCTGGCAGGTGCCGCATCTGCTGTTGCTGGACGAGCCGACCAATCACTTGGACATGGAGACGATCGATGCCCTCGCCGATGCGATTAACGATTTCGATGGCGGCATGGTGCTAGTTAGTCACGATTTCCGTCTTATCAATCAGGTAAGTAAGCTAATCTATAGCAGAAAATATTGATTCTTACCTTTACCTAAACTTCCAGGTGGCCGAGGAGATCTGGGTGTGCGAGAAGGAGACGGTGACCAAGTGGAAGGGCGGCATCCTGGACTACAAGGATCATCTGAAGAACAAGATCACCTCCGAGAACGAGAAGAAGGCCAAGGCGGGAAAGTAGATGCTATCTTAGAGTTAGTACCAAGGCTCACACCACACACACACACACCTGCACACACACAGAGAAATTCAGGCAACTATCATCGACCTCCCCCCCCTGCCCCCGTCGTATTACTTACTGTTGAAATTAGTCTTGAGTTTTCACCAAATTACGCAGTAACAGCATCCACAAACAATAAACACAGCAACCAGCCACACAACAAACGGGGAGAAACACACAAATTTTAGCTGAATTTTTTCCTTTTATGTGTCGAATTAAACAAAATAAAATTAAAAGGTATATATAATAATATAATAGTGGTCGAAGCAAACAGGAGGATCTACCAACCAACCAACCAACAAACAACTACAAACAGCTTGTGATCTTGCGCTTATGTAATTTCGTTTAATTCTTCGCTAGGTTTCATATATAAAACATATTATATAAAAAGTATATTTTATTTTTTTGTAATTTATTTACGCCTTATACATATATATATAAATATATATACATATATTAAACAACTAAAGCTACAATACAATAATATGATAATTGAAAACGTTCTCAAAATGTTCGCTATAACAACTGCCCTCCCAGGAGACGCGTGTCGTGTCGTGAGTGTGAGATTCAATATTTCGATATTTATACAGAACGAGAACGACAAAAGGTGGATATTACATGGAATATGTATGCATGTTGTTTTATGTACACGATGGAACACGCACGGATGATATTATGATAGGTTATATTTGAACAAATTGGAATTGTAACACAAGTGGAGAGCCAAAATATCGTATTAATTAGATAACTTAATTGAGAAACAAGAGTTGCTTGACAAAGGTAATACAAATAATAAACAAATTAAATGACCAAACCGAATGTCTGCAGTGACGTCTTTATTATTTAGGGGAGTAGGGTATTTACCTAATTTTTTTTTATACTTTCTGGGTTTTGACTTTCAATATTTTTAAAAAATCCGGGAAAAAATTAAAAAAATAACGCCTCGGAAAATGTATTTTTAATTTTAGGTACTAACCTTAAGCTTTTTTTTTCAAAATTTATCACAAATTTGTTTAAATGTTCAATTATTTTATAGTATTTAATTTAATAAGCCAACTTTGGCCGTTTTGCCACAACAAATGTTTCAAAAGTGAAACGTTTTCCAATAAATTAAGCTCACCCCCTTGAATAACTTGAGTTTCTGGGAGATTGGAGTGCTCTTTCTTACCTTTAACCTAATACTACCTAGAATGAATATCCATTTTATACACCACTCACTCCCGATCCGATCCCCTTTATTTATTGTACAATTCCCATCAAATCGTGTGCTCAAATTAAATTAAACATTATTTATTGCGTACATGGTTCCCTCTTCGTTTCGTTTATTGCGCTTTCACTCTTCTCGTTCTCCTCGATTTCGTTTATAGTCGTCTTTTTTGTTTTGTTGGTTTTCTGTAATTTGTTTTCTGTGGCGCATAGGCACATTCAAAGGTTAGTTAGTTGGTAGACTTGGTTACACTTAGCGATAGTTACACGGGCTTCTCGTGGTCTAGTAGCTTCTGGCTAGATCCGCGTGCATCACTCGGAGCAGCTGCCGTTCCGCCTCGCTGAGGGCCCCGAATTCGGTGGCAAAATCACGTAGCAGATGCTTCAGGTCGCACATTTTGCGCTCCACCCAGGCGCACGCAATTTCCGCCAGCGCGTATTGCTGCTGCGATGGCACAAAGGCGCCCGGTCGCTCCACCGACGACGCTCCTCCATCGTCGTCCATTCCCTCGGCTGTGGCTGTGGTACGCGACTCGAACTGTGCCAGGCTATAGTAGTGCTCGATCAGCTTGATGTGCGCGGGCGATTGTCGGGCAGGCGGCAGATTAAGGTGAACCAGGAGCAGCAGTCGCAGCACCTCCACGCGACGCAGCAGCTCGCCATACATGCGCGCTCCGCGCCGCTCATACACATTGTCCACAATGTCGTCGTAGTGCTGCAGGGCGCTTCGATAGTCTCCGCGCTGTCCGGATGCCTCGGCGCTGGTTTCCAGATCGTGAATTTGGTGGGTGGGCGAGGCGAAGCTGCTTGTGCTGTCCAGCTGCCGCTGGAGCTGCTTCAGTTCACGTAGAATGGCCGCCTTGAAGACACAGCCATCGACGGCCCGCTCGGCGGCCCGATGGTAGCAGTGTAAAGCTCCCTCCCGGAAACCCGAGTGCCGGGTGCGCAGATGCAGACGCCCGGTCTCGTTGTGGGCCCGCAGAAAGGCACGGGCTGCCCGCAAATAGGCCTCCGATTCGCGCTGCGGTGCTCCGCCATAGGACTCGCACTTGGCATAGCCGATGTGGCACATGGCCGCGTACTGCAGGATGCCAGCCTCCTCGAAGCTGTAGGCCAGCCGCTGGAAGTCCGCCTGAACGTCGCCGACGCTGGGGGCAAAGCGTCTGAAAATGTGTTTCAAGGTGGTTATTTTCCTTCGTCCCTTTTTTCCAGGAAACTCACTTGAAGAAGCCGGCACGCTCGAACTTTTTGATCTTGCTGGAAGCTCTTAGGTATTGCTCCAAACTGGCACTCACAGCCCCAGCTGCTTGCTCCATCTTGGTGGCTCCACGCTCTTGCCGAAGCCTGGAAAGTAACAAATACCTCAATATTCCTATATGCCCAGGGGTATCTTTGTGTTTTTTGAAGGGGAATTGTGGAAAATGTAAAAGTTTGTAATGTTTTGTTTATTGGGGGTCAGGCGGGGTGTGACCAGAGGCTAATAAAGCGAACAATGACACACTAACCGATAAACTCCAATTGGAATGTAGAGAATTATATTTTTGTTATTAAAAAAATCATATTTAGCCTGATTTAAAATCGCCTAATAATTTGTAATTAAATTGCAGGGCATATTTGAAAGCATATAGATGGTTTTATTTGCGGCCTTAAAGACATATGCATGAAAGAGTTCCCCAAACGTTTATAAAAAAAGCTATCAATTTCAATAGGGTGGTCACACTATTTACGCTGTTTTTGGTGCTGGTCACACCGGCTTAGATACATCGCAAAAAGGTCGCAATTTTTTTTGAGCAGCGCTCACATTCCGGAAATTCAGCAATTTTAAGGCGGAATTCAAGAACACCAACACATCCCACCCCCATCAAGCACTTGCAAGGAAGCAGCAGCAGTAGCAGCGGCACAGGACACAACATGGCCATAGCCGAGCATGACAACGTTTTCATTTTTGTGCCAAATTTGATCGGTGAGTTGTTGTTGTTTTTGTTGGTGTGTGTTTTTTTGCATAGATTTCGGAGGGGTAAACAAATCGAATATGTTGATTTATGGGCCACATACACACCCAAACACATACACTTGTGCATTGGTATAATTGGATTAGTTGGGTGGCGGGGTTCGGTTCCTCCTTATAAACCTGACAACCTGGAAGCCCCAGTCAAAGTCAGGGGCAAGCGCCACCCCGGCAAGAAACCCCTGTCCCTCCTCCTCCCCCTCCTCCCTCTCTTAGCTATCGATGTTTATAATTGATTTTATGTATATTAACATTTTCCACAGGCTATGCCCGCATCGTTTTGGCTTTGATCGCCTTCTGGTTCATGTCCACCAACTATGTGATCTCCGGCTGGTGTTATGTAACCTCCGCCTTGCTGGACGCCGTCGATGGACATGCCGCCCGGGCCTTCAATCAGAGTAAGAACAGTCATGATTCCCCTCTTTAATTGTCTATCTGATCGCACTTTGGCCGCCTACGTGCGCCGAATCAAACACCTGTCCCCGCCCTGCTCTATCGCTTGTTATCTGCCGATATATACATATATTCAGCTAATGGCGAGCACCGATATGGTCACGGCTGGTTAGAGGGCCCTCCGATGACGTAGTGCCTGCAATAAGGCCTTTTAGGAGGAAGTTTTTACTATAATTTCGATTTTAAATGTTATTTACACTTCTAAAGCTCACCTCTTTCTCCTCCCCTAGGCACTCGCTTTGGGGCCATGCTGGATCAGTTGACCGATAGATGCGGCACCACTGGCCTGCTGGTCACCCTGGCCTACTTCTATCCCCGGTACATGTTCTGGTTCCAGCTGTCCATTGCCATCGATGTGGCCTGCCATTGGCTGTTCATGCAGACGTAGGTATCCCATATCCTTCTTTCCGGATAATTAATGAATATGTTTCTTCTGCTAACAGGAGCGTTGTGGTGGGTCGCAGCTCGCACAAGGTCAACGAGAACTTTATAATGCGGCTGTACTATCAGAAGGACATACTCACCTTTATGTGCTGCGTCAACGAGCTGTTCTACGTGTGCCTGTATCTCTTGCATTTCACCTACGGACCGCTGAGTGAGTCCCACAGCTTCTTATTCTATTCCTATTCCCGGAAGTAACCTTATGTTGTAACTTTTACAGTATTTGGAGCCTCGCTCTTTAAGATACTCGCCTTCCTCACGGGCCCCTTTGCCGTGCTCAAGGCTTTGATCTCGGTGATGCACGCCTATGTGGCGGGCATCGATCTGGCCGCCGTGGATGTACGCGAGCGGCAGGAAAAGCGACAGAAGGCGGAGTCGGGTTCTGCCGGCAAGAAGCTGGAGTAAAATCGTTGAGCTTCCAGCGAAAGTGAAATCTTGATTCCAAAAACAGAAAAAGAAACCTTAAGAGATGACGCAGAGATCAGATCGGATGGGATGAGATGAGATAAAGGGCATTAGGCAACCAAATAGGACGTGTGTGTTAGTAGAATTTAAAACTATTTTTATGCGCTATTGCAAGGATTGTTGACTTTATTTTGTATTTCTTGAATTATTTTTTTAGTTATTTACGGAATGCAGCAATTATTTTGAATTGAAAATGCAGGAAATTAAAGCGATTCGTTCCAGGAAACACAGAAATGAATTTGAATAGTCTTAGCCCGTAGCTGTTGCATATACATACAATATATATTTATTTTGCCTTTAGTTTAAATACATTTCTGTGACGTGACGCTTACACATTATATATTTTACATATATATATATACATATGTATATTTCCAAGAAAATATATCTCATTTTGTTCGATTCAAGACCTCCTTCCTACCAGCAATTGTCAGACGCAACTCTCAATGTAACTAATGTGTATTTCTAATCGTAAGCATAAACAAACAAAAAACAAAACAAATGTAATTGGAGACCTGCAGGAAATAAACGATAAATGGATGTGTTAATGGATTATTAAATTAATTAATTAATGGTATAAAAACAAGAGCCTTGGCTCCTAGGGTTTTCTTATGGCCTGGGAAAGACTTGCTGTGGTATCATAATTTATTCTCTTTTTCTAAAGGTATTTTTTAATTACATTTTTAAATGAATGTTTAACGCACATTTTTACTATTTTTATATATTATAATAACATTTTTGAAATGAATATTTCACATAATTTCTTTTTTTCTTTCAAAAGGATTTTTTTAC